>NDXB01019903.1:7749-62414 GCA_002631895.1 Agapornis roseicollis | reverse complement strand
TCCCTGCTTCCTCCCGGCCTCCCCTCCTCCCTGGCAGAGCATGAGGCTCACAGACCCCTTGGTTGGAGTAAACATTTGAGCAGTAACTACAAACATCCCTGTCATCAGGTGTGTTCCCAGCTGAAAGTCAAACATAGTGCTGCACCAGCTGCTAGGAACAAGAAAAAATGACTGCTACTGCTCAACCCAGGACACAGCCCTAACCATTCAATGATTCTGGGTGTTACACTAACTGATACACAGGTGTATGTGATATTATAGGTGATAATTTCTACAGGTGTTTTCCAAGAATATTGTCATTTTTGAAAATTGGCATAAAATGATTTGACTTACAGGTTAGATTTTTAGTTTACAATATGACACCTGATTTCTGCCTTTTGGATGTAAAAAACGGGGTGGTTTTGGAATACATTGCTTATAAATATGAGAATAATGAGAATGTCACTGTGGCAAACCAAAAAGCAGCTGATGGGATAGCATCTGCTGTGAATAAACATCTGGGAACAGGAGGAAGACTATTCTGCTTCAGAAGAATTAGGCTCTGTCTAGACTGGGGATTTGACCTGATTACATCCACGACTGGCTGACAGGGACTATACACTGATACAGTCTATGGAATAGGTGGACAAAGCTGCTGCCTTGAGCAAACTAAATTCTGCTTGATCATGCAAATAGGGGCTTGTACCTTTATAGTTAGGATTTTCCCAGCATAACTGCAGCAAACCCCCTAATTTTCACGTCCATGTTTTGGCAAGGCCACTGAGACAATGGACATGAAGTAGAGGAAATTGATCTTTGGTGCTGTAGATGAAACTGAGAGTCAATAAAGTCCTCATAACAGCCTTCCAGTATCGGAAGGGGGCCTATAGGGATGCTGGGGAGGGACTCTTCATTAGGGACTGCAGTGACAGGACAAGGGGTAACGGGTTCAAACTGAAACAGGGGAGGTTTAGATTGGATCTAAGGAAGAAATTCTTTGCTGTGAGGGTGGTGAGGCACTGNAAACTGAAACAGGGGAGGTTTAGATTGGATCTAAGGAAGAAATTCTTTGCTGTGAGGGTGGTGAGGCACTGGAATGGGTTGGCCAGGGAGGTTGTGAGTGCTCCATCCGTGGCAGTGTTGAAGGCCAGGTTGGATGAAGCCTTGGGTGCCATGGTGTAGTGTGAGGTGTCCCTGCTTATGGCGGGGGGTTGGAAGTGGATGATCTGAAGGGCTTTTCCAACCCAAACTGTTCTGTGATTCTATGAAATATGATATCAATGAGCCAGCAAGAGAAACATCACTCATAACCTAAAGGAGTTTGCTGCCTTCTGTGACACGGGATGTAGTTGACTCAAGATCCGTTAGCCAGCTCATTGCTGTGAGAGGGTATTACTATGTTGTTGATGATCTTGCAAACCAGTAAAACAAGGCTTTTGTACTAGTAATTCATACTTGTAAGTTTGGCTTGTTGCTTTTCTTTTGAATTAGAGTCCAAATAATTAAGTATTGGATGTGTGTATTAATACATGAAATATTTTGAACTACTTAATGTAACACTCTTCTGTGTACGTAATGTAATTTCTCTTCAGTGATGGTTAGTGTTTGATGTTTGTTTTTATTCAATGCATATGATTTAAACAATATTTTAATTAACTTTTGTAGGAGAATTTGCAGCAGCTGATCATGATGTCTTTGCCAAATGTATTAATAATTGGCAAGAATCCTTTTTCTGGTAAGTTTGTTTTTAACTCAAATGAAAATTCACATATTTATTATATCGTTTCACTGGAAATAGAATTCATGTAGGATTGAGCCTTTCAACAGAAGATTGTGTAAAGGCTTGTAGCAAATAAGGGGTTTAATAGTGATGAGTAACGTGTTCTTTGTTCACACCAAGGTCCACACTTTACAGTAATGTGTTCTGTCCAAATCTCAGCACTGGCTGTCATTAGGATTTACACGGAAAGGAAGTGCATTCCCAAGCAACCAGTGAGCCACTGATACAACAAAGTATAAGTTTCATGTATTCCCAGTTACCCCACTTTCAGCTTTCTTTACCTGAACCCCCCTGAGAGAAGAGGCAGTTCAATGCATCTCACTTGATCCAAGTCCTTATCCTTGGTTTTCCTTCCCTAAAACTCTCCTGCTTCTCTTGCATCGTTACCTGAAAAATATTGCAATGACCTTCTTGCTTTCTCCCCTGAACTGACACTGTCTTCTCCATGCTCCCACCTTCTCTGCTTCCAGCTCTGAGAGTTGCAATTTTCAGACCAAGAAAATTAGCCTGTGTGGACCCAGCTGACTATCCACAGCCACTTGGGAATCTCTGCACCATGCTCTCAATTCCAGAAGCACGGAGCAGACACACCTGGCCTGCATGGAGCCACTATGGATTGGGCAGAATTTATTTACTTGGGTCTAATGTGTCCCAGGTGTTCTACCTCTGATGTTCTAGCACCTCAGCAGAGAGGTTAGGAACTGCTCTAACAGGCTGTGTAGCTTCCCCTGGCTGTTTTTATTCATTTAAGATGTCTTATATGCCATGCTTCTGTGTATGTGGGACAAGATTCTCCTCATGAGCAAGAAGCCCCATCTGTGTTACTTTGCTTTTCAGTTCCAGGGTTCATAACATGATTCTACTTTCCATATCCCATCTGCATATATGCCATTTCTGTAGGTATCCTGATTTGTTTGATTTTCACTTGCTGCTTTTGAATATTGCTGCTTTTGCTTCTGAGGTCACAGCCTTTTAAGTTTCTCTATGTGTAGATGCTGTAATCTGTCATATGCACAAAGAAGTGTGAATGTGGTCTCTTCTTTTCCAAAAGCATAAAATGCATTGTGCTTTTATAGTTTGATTCCAGGCTTTCTTAAGGTTTTCAGAAGCCTTCATGGATTTGCCTAGAAACCAGATTTAGTGGAAAAATAGATTTAAAAACCCCAGGTCATAGTATTGGTTTTGTAGTGACATTTTTTAGTCTCTTCAAGATATCGAAACAAAACATGTCTTAAGAATATTTTATCGTATAAGATGAAGTCTTATTTAACATGCACTGCAGACCCCCGCAGAGCTAATGTAGTATTCAGTTTTATACATAGAAATCTGTTCTTTAGTCATTAAAACAGAGGCTTCTTCCTGTTTGGGGACCTCAGCTAAGTCTGTGCAGCTTTTGTGGTTTGGCAACTGGAACCTCTGCTGATGTATACCCTGCTCTCCTGTGGGGATGTTATTGGATTTGTGAGAAAATACAGACTTTACTGTAGCATACCCACATATTGTAAAAAGAAGTGTTATGAACACACAGTATTCCTGAAGATGTTTCAGATTCCTGCCTGGGTTCATCACAGAGTTTGATCTGAATCAGAAGATAGACCTGTTCTCTTGGGTGCCATCCAGAGCCTTTCCCCTTTGAAACTTAGGCCTGCCCTTGCCCTGTCAGCTTGAAGTGGGCCTCATCCCTACAGGGATTTTAAAGCTTTTTCCTTTGGTGGGAAGTGTAGTGAAATCAAACCTCAGTGACCTTTTCAGAGACTTGCTGTGCAAATCTGATTGCACCAAGGCCAGTCCATATAGTAAAAGTTGATTCTCTGATAATGATTTGGATTTGGTCCACTAAAGCTTAGGCTGTAGCTGTGATTTTTCACAGGGATGTCTCCCAGGTTTCCCCCTTTGCTCTTCAGGAACGACTATTAGAGAAATGCCAGAGGATGACAAATTGCAGAAGGCAATTTGGGCAGGTATGATCTCAGGAAGAGAATCATATTTGGCTGTATCAGGGGCAGTTGGCTAACCAGGGAAAATGCAGCTAGAATGCTAGATTTGAGCTCTGGTAGAAAAAAAGAGGTCATTAGAGACTTGATCAAGAAACATTTCAGTGGAGCTAATTGGCAGGAAGCCAGTTGGAGGAGAGAACTGGAGGAGAAGTGCTACAGACTGTGACTGTAAATGTGAAGTTAAATTACAGAGGAAAAGGAGAAAGGAGATAACAAGGTGAATGTTCTTTAATGGGGGAAGAGGAATTTGTATTTCTGAGGGAGCAAGCCTGAGGAGGATGGATGGCTACAGAGGGGATGGAAGTCAGGGATAAGAGTGAGTGCAAGGAAGATCAAAGGAGGATAGGGACAAAGTTCAAGTACCAAGTTGGAGGATGTGGAAGAGAATGATCTATTTCTGTATATGTGATGGGGACAAAAAAAGAGGAAGAAAACCATTCAAGATGCTTGGTAACAGTGGGAAGCTGAGGTTGTTCAATAGTTTGCCATGTTTCCTCAGGGAATATGGGGAGAGACATGGAAAAAATATTCAAGTAGGCTTTTAAAAGGTGGTCAAGAGATGCTGAAGCAGAGTGTAAATGAGTGTCCAAGGAGGAGTTCAGGGATTGCTTCAAAAAAAGGAGACAAGAAGTGACGAATTTATTAGGATAAATGAATGTAGGATGCGAGATGTTGGGATGGATTCCTTCTACTGCAATATCCTGGTTAACCTTTATTGGTCAAGACAGGCAGCCAGGTGGAATTTCCCTTCTATAGCTGAAGTGGTGAGCTTCTGATGAAATATGTTCCTTGATGTTTTCTGTTTCTGTGCAAAAGGCTTCCCAGCTCGAGTCTTTGGGATACAAGAAGTCTCTATAAATGATTAAGGCTCTCCCATTTGAGCTCATGTTCTTTGTAACCTATTTACTTGACAAACCTCTTTTGGAAAACTTAAAAGTTCCATGTTCATTGGGATTATACACACTTCCCTCTAACAAAATCAGGTTGAGTCAGTCTTGAAATATGCTTAATATTATAATGCACAGAGAACTGGAGCCATAAGGAAGGTGGAGAAGCTTAGCATTTGTCTTTCATCTCTGCCTTACTGCAGCAGGCTTGACTCTTCACTGAAAGCTGGTAATAAACATTGAGGTTTATGTCCTTTTAGGTTTTTTCTTGATTTCTTTGTAATTTCCTCTTTTGATCAAGATTGCCTCATATCTGTAACTTTTTGAGAAGGATATGCCATTTAATTCACTTACAAAATACTCTGGATCAAAGCAAAAGACAGTTTGCTTGCAAGTGAATAGTTACATCTATCTTATGTGGAGAGTCATCCAAAATAGCTTTAGTTGACAAGTGTAGAAAAAGATTGCAAGCTGCTATTTCAGAAAGAAGGTTCTGATGAGTTTTCTTTTAGAATGCTTATAGTCATCATAGAATCAACTAGGTTGGAAAAGACCTTTAAGATCATTGAGTCCAACCATTACAGCTTGTGATCATTGGAGATCATCTGTGATTACCGTGTCCTTCAAAAGAAGGGACTTCAGTTTAGAACAGGTTCCAGAATGATTGTGCCTATTTTACTATATGCTAGACATTCACTGTTTGGTATTTGGGCTGAGTGTGACTCTTGGTGTCAGTAGTAGTTACACCAGCTGTATCACGGAGTTTTGCAGAATAGAAGTCAGGTTTCTAGCCAGACTCAGCATTATATATTGAGAGCATAGCTTTTGTCTGGTTAGCTAACAGTGAAATAAACTACTGGCTGAAATCCAGAGTATATTGGAGAAAGGATCCTGTTAGGATCTTTTTATTCCTAGGTAGCCACATGGATAGTGTTTTTTGTTTCGGTAAAGCAAAATGATATGTGACCATATAGAATTTAATTCCAACCAGCACTTAAATTAAAACTTAATATTAATAAAAATTAAAACTTTAATTAAAACTTAAATAAAAGTGCTTTATGGCACTTACATTATAGATACAGCATATATTTAGTAGCAAGGTGAGGATGTTTCAAATGTAAAAAGTAAGAAACATCTTTACTATAATCTGTGAACAGAGTCCTTTAGCTTAAGCTTCCTTAGGAGATTAAGGTGCTTAAAGCCAGATGTGGAAATACATTTTGATTTTTAGATGTGCAGATGAATATGTAATACAGCTGTGCAAAATAATTCAAATGAACTCACCACCCAACTCTTACAGCCTGGGGGTGTCAGGTAATTTAGGTACTTGTTATAACTATCTTGAGATATCTGAGATTACAGTTGAAAACTTGATTGTAGGTCTCCAGAGCACTTCTGAAAATGTCACTCACAACTTTTGCCTTACAAAGGGCTGAAATGCTGTGGGTTTTTCCACTTTTAAGCTATTATGGCTGTTAAGCTGTTCGTTAACACTGAAAGTTGGCAGTTAAATGGCAAAAAGGACTAAGTTGAAAGCTGGCAAAATGAGGTTTTATTCATCTTTTTACTTTCTAAACTAGGTTAACATAAGTTATATGAAAATAAAGAGGAAACCTGATGTTTTCTGAGGGGTAGGGCAGGAAGCTCAAGTTCCTATTTTACACCTACCATTTTCTTACAGTTCTGTTTTCCTCTTAGAGCCAGGTACAGAAGAAATAAAAAAACTCCTTCTGCTTTTACTTGGTTGTGCAGTTCAGGTAAGTTTAATGATGTTTATGTCTGTATGAAATAGTTTGAAGTGTTACAGCTCTCTTACTGTTTTAATGCTTTGACCTTCCTTACTGTATTGGTGCTGTTGCCTTCCTGGAAAATATAGATATTATTACAGTTAAAATGGCTGCAACATCTCATGGTTTATTGTACAAATATAGCAAACTCTGTATATACCATTTCTAATAGTTATTAATTGTAATAATGTTATTTACCTGATACCATAAGGAAAGGAAGAAAATGGTAAAGTATTACATCCAATTATCTTACTGATAAATCTTACATTAACATTGTAGTGACACAAGAGTATGTTGAACCTCTCTTGAAAAGTATGGTATTACATTTAAAAAGGCTTATAGATGAACTTTTTGGATGGGCTGATGTTCTTATTAGGGAAATTTGTACCATTCAGCTAATTAAAGTGAAAAAATAGAACCAGTTATATGTTCATAGCAACTTAAATAATTGAGTGCTAAAGGAGGACACTGAAAAAATACCTGTGGAACTCGCTGTCAGAAAATGTGAATAAGCAGCTGTTTTAAGAAATCTCTTCCTTGCCCCATTTCAATATCTGTTTTTGCTTTATCGTTTTGTTAGTGTTGAAAGTTCTAATTACTATAAAATGGCATAAACCAAGTATTTATTGGTCTATAAGGTTATTGGATAATAATTTAGGAATGTGATACTATGTCAGCTTTATTATTTTATCTCTTAGATATGCAAAGGAAGAATGAAAATACTTGGTATATATATATATAAATGTATATAAAATAGATGTCTTTATTTTTAGTGTCAGAAAAAGGAAGAATTTATTGAAAGAATCCAAGGTCTGGATTTTGACACTAGAGCAGCTGTTGCAGCCCATATTCAAGAGGTATATTGGGGTTTTCTGTGCTTTTAACTTATTTGGAGGTGGAATATTGTGTTGTAGGAAGATTAATTACATTTGTTCAATACCAAGTAAATCAAGGATGTGATTTGTATACCAAGCGGTTTTAGTAAGCAAAAAATGCCTTCATTTTTTAACTTGGCTCACAGAAAGATTTTATGATTGAGATTATTTTTGGTCTGCATTGTTAAAGCAGGACCAGGGAGCAAGTTTGTTGCTCCAAGAAATTCTTATTGTAGTTTAGTGAATTTGTCATGTGCAAATCTATTTATAAAGTATAATTCTAATCCTATGTATGTGCCATGTAATAGATATTAAGTCATAGTCACCTTTTGCTTCTCATTTTGCTAGAAGTACAAGGAGCTACTTTGAAGTATTCTATTACCTACAGTTTAATCTATTTTAAATGGTTTTCCGTACCTTGTCTTGAGAGTTTAACCCATAAAGTTTCAGCTTTATTTTCTTTATGCTTCCTTTCAATCTCATCATTTAAAGGGAATGGTTTTCTCTTCCATTTCATTCCGTACAGGTAACTCATAATCAGGAAAATGTGTTTGATCTACAGTGGATGGATGTCATTGTACTGACACAAGAGTATGTTGAACCTCTCTTGAAAAATATGGCATTACATTTAAAAAGGCTTATAGATGAAAGAGATGAGCACTCAGAGGTATGGATGTGGTTTTTTGCTTAGGAGAAGTATAAGAAATTCTTCTTTTAAGATGATCCAGCTTACCACTTTTATCACTAATAGTTTAATGTATGTTCTGCTAGCATATATAAGCAAGGATTCCTTACTGCCAGAAAGTTGTTCCAGGTAGTGTTGGTGGGCATACTAGTTGTTGAATACTGTGACAAACTAGGAAAGGTAATAGCAGATGATCTTCTCCATGTAACCAGAGTCTGTAACAACTTTAAGTAACCTTCCTCTGTAGCTGGAAACAGAAGATCCAAAGCTGTATGAGCTGAACTTTCCAGGAATCACTAAACAGTTTGCAAGCCATTCACTGAAAGATGTCTGTCACATTACTGTATCCTATTATACAGGCTTGAACTGGAGCAGGATCCATACTAGGAGAAGGAGCTTTTACAAGCTTATCATGTGGTACAGTCACTGTTCTGTGGGAGAATCAAGAAACAGAAGTGTATTAAATAAAAACTGCAATTTATGAGTCACCTTGGTGGTCCCAGTAGAGTGTGGATGTGTTCATGTTGCAATTATTCCACACATTCCTTTGACATCAACTCTCTGTCCAGTTCACAGCCTTAATGAGTAAAACAGAAACTGGACAGTGAGGCCAGACAATGTGTGGTAATGCTTTTCTGCAACAAAAAGGAAAAGGAGCATTGTGTGCAGCTCTGATGTCCTCAACATAAAAAGGACATGGAACTGTTGGAACAAGTCCAGAGGAGGCCACAAGGATGATCAGGGACTGGAGCACCTCCTGTATGAAGATAGGCTGAGAAAGTTGGGACTGTTCAGCCTGGGGAAGAGAAGGCTGCGTGGAGACCTCAGAGCAGCTTCCAGTATCTGAAGGGGGCCTATAAGGATGCTGGGGAGGGACTCTTCATTAGGGACTGCAGTGACAGGACAAGGGGTAACGGGTTCAAACTGAAACGGGAGGTTTAGATTGGATCTAAGGAAGAAATTCTTTGCTGTGAGGGTGCTGAGGCACTGGAATGGGTTGGCCAGGGAGGTTGTGAGTGCTCCATCCGTGGCAGTGTTGAAGGCCAGGTTGGATGAAGCCTTAGGTGGCATGGTTTAGTGTGAGGTGTCCCTGCTTATGGCAGGGGGGTTGGAATTGGATGATCTTAAGGTCCTTTCCAACCATAACTGTTCTATGATTCTATAAAACACAAAAGATCTTCATATTAGGATAACACCTCTATTTATATGATGAACTAGGAATATTCCTATAGGGCTGATGCTTTATTTGTCAGCAAGGATGCTGTTGCTCACTGAACACCAGTTCCTTGAGAGATACATATTTATCCTCATGTTCAAGGAATTCATGCCCTTTCATGACCAAATCTAGTATGAGCACCGATAGTTTTGTGGACTTAAAAGGCTAAATATGAGTAGTTTAAGAACAGTCAAATGGTACTGTTTGAGGTGTTTGCTTTTGATATGCTTTAGGAACAGAGGTGTATTTTAGGGCTTCTAACTTCTTCTAGGGCAAAACTTTTCCATTGTTCTTTGCTTCATTTCAGTCTTTGATTTATTAAGGCAGTGAATTATAGTAGTTTCTGACTTAAAAGGCTGTCTGGATGCAGTTTTGTATTGCTTTATCTCTTTATTTTTAAAACTCCTTAGACTATCATAGAACTCTCGGAAGAACGGGACTGTCTCCGTTTCCTACCTCACGCATCGGCAGCACAATCACCTTGTGGATCTCCTGGCATGAAGCGCACTGAAAGCAGACAGCACCTCTCAGTAGAGCTAGCAGATGCCAAAGCAAAGATAAGAAGGCTTAGGCAAGAGCTGTGAGTACACGTACATCACAGAAGTGTGTTCAGAATTACAGGGGTTTCAGTGTTGTTCATTTCACACAGTAGTAGTTCCCTCTAGACAAATCCTTTGTTCTTTCAGGTGTTAAATTACAGTTTTAAATGTCTTTTTTTTTACTTACTGCAGCCCAGGAAGCATAGTTTTTATAATGTGAGCATATCTGGGGACCAGTGTGACAAATACAACTTTTCATCTGTGTTTGCCTTAATTTGTATTATGAATTATATTAATGTTTTAATCATAAACACATGGAAGTCAGTGAAATGGTGCTGTGCTAATTTTGTGTCTTTTGTACTCTGAACTGACTGTGTTTGAGCAATCCCTTGAGCATGTTACAATGCAGTACTGAGCTCTTTGTTCTACATAAACTGTTTGTCTTTTAGAAATACAGCTAATCTAATGCAGCCTTGCCTTTTCTCTTACATATTGTGTCCATATTGTTGTTTCAGAGGCAAGTTCTTTGTGCTTCCTCTGTTGTTCATTACCATTAATGACTGTCTGACTGTAGTTTTAATGTATCTGTGTTTATATATGCTTCTAAGACAATAGCTTTGCACTTCAGGCAGTTACGGGGTGACACTTAAGAACAATTACATGGGCAGGCAGGTAGGGACTGCAAGCAAGAGATGTGTCCTCAGCATTCCAGGATTAGTGACAAAAACATCCTTTTTAAAAGGAGATTGTGCTGTAGAGATTCCTGATCAGCAGCATGATTGAGTTACCTGTTTCTTGTTGGGAATAGAGTAAGAAATAATCATCTGTGGCTCATTCATGGTTTATGAAACATCTTCACTTGTTGCAGATAGGAAGAATTTATCATTAATTTCCTGTCCCCCATCTCTTTGTTTCTTTCTGTGTAGAAGGTTCCTTGTCTGCACAACACTTGTTTGCTCATACCCTTCAATGCTGTCTCACTCTACAGAGAAAACTGTAGAGTGCCAGTCTACTTTACAGAGAAAAGTGAAAGAAGTAAAGGGAATTCTGCAAACCAAACTCCTCTGAATCTCTTGACCCACTGCAAACCTGGATGCAGTGAAACAGCCCTTGAGTTTACTGGCAGGGGGTGGTCTTTTATAGCTAAGAAATACATAGTTTGTAAAATGAGTAAACTTCATAGCTTGGGTCAGTTATGGTGTCCCACAGTTTCTGGCTTTTACATTTACCCAGTTAAGGGTTTGCCCTCTTCTCCTGCTGATGGTGAGCTCTTAGCTAGGGGTACATTCCCCTCCTTCACCTCATGCAAGTGAAAAATTAGTCCCATTGTAACAAAGATCTTTGTTTTTCATGGTCTAATTAAAACCTCCTTGTATCCCTGCTATTTTATGAAGAAAGCTGAGTCAGTGAGTGGGTACTTACTCTGTCTTCATAGTCTTGAAGCAAATCTGAGCAGTAGTGAAGAGTTAGAGAACAATAGCTGTCAAGTGGAGAACCTGTTTCTCCCTATAGCAGAGTGAAGTAGGTGCAGTCTGAACTTTAAATACAAACATCACATCTGAAGAGATTCAGTATGTAAAGCGACTTGATATAGTTTAGAAACAGTATAAATAGATTTTTCTTTCAATCCAGCATATCTTATGGAGAGAAGAAACAGGTAAAATTAAATGGAAAGCTGAAGGTAGCAAAAATCAATTACCAGCTCACTGGTCTGCTCTTAGCAGCGTTTGTGATCAGATCATCTCTAGCTGGCTGGGTTAAGTATCTGGTTGATTTACTCAGAGCATCCCCTTCCCCCACTACATCTTGGTCTTCATGAAGAATAGAGGACAAAAAGATAGGGCTCTTTTTTTCCTGATGTCTGTATTATTATGTGTCTACTGAAATGAGCCCGCCCAGGATATTCTATAAACAGCTGCACCAAGAAAATTAGTGAAAAAATTGCTGTTATTAGTTTGATTGACAGTTAATAGATAGCCTAAACACTGCACACTGCTATGCTCTGTATAATTTAGTACAATCCTCTCTAGTCTGGAGCTGAAGCATGCAATTAGGGCAACAGTGATGGCTCAGAACATCTCACATTTTGCACTCTATTTGAATGCTGTTCGTAAATAAATGTCCTTTATGCATAGCAGTATATTTAAAATACTAGACTTTGATGAATTAACTTCTGTATGTGGCATTTGGTATTAAATGCTGAGTGGATTTGATAAATTTAAAATTAGATTCATTCCAGAGTTGAAAATGTTCAGCTGAAAATCTATTTATAATCTGGTTTTGGCAATGAACCTGGTTTAAGATGCGCTGCAGCTAATACAGTTTCATACAAAGGGTCTGTAAAGACGGTTCTTTCAGTTGGATGCAAAACAGCTATTTGAGGCCTCTCATAGAGAAACTCCAGAACTGGAAATGGCACACCTAATTTTCTATATTATGTTGTGTGTCTTTCTGTGGAGAGCCATAATACAGGAATATGAATGCTAATAGGAAAGTTACAGTGATCTAACATAGCAGAGGATACATTTGTATTCCTGTATGGTTTCTGAACACTGATGCAGAGGGAAACCTCTGGTATCTGCTGTGCACAGTCAGCTATGCATATGTATAGTTGGAGGCTGTCAAGAAAGATAATTCATGGTGAGATTTGGCTCATTTTTAAAAACAGCTGGTCTAGTTTTGTTTAAAACAAACATATTTTTCATTAGTGTGATGACTTTTAGACTGTATTATATGCTTCAGTCCATTAAATTCTCTTAATTCCTCCTTTTTGTTTCATACTTGTATTCTAGAGCATTAAATAATACAGTAACATGTTTGACTATGCTGTCTATCTTCGATAGATCTGAACTGTAGGATATGGCAGGTGTTTTCAACAGTGAACACTGGTTGTAGTGAGGCGCAGTTGAACTTTGAACATTGGGTATTCCATGTCTTTGAGAGAATTAAGTATTTCCTTTGCACTTAGTGTTTAATGAACTCATTTGTTGAGTATTGAGAAGCCGGAAGTTAAGAATTAGTCTTGTAAAAGTTGTAGGATTCTATGTTTTTCTTACTACAGAGATCTACATAGACTGAAACAGACACCGTGGTGTTTCCATAAAATTAAAACTCATTAAGCATTTCATAAAACTAAGGTTGTGAAGCTCCTCATTCTTTTAACGGATAAAGGCATCTGAAAACCTTAATTCTTCTCCATAGGAAAAATAACAAGAATCTAAAGGTGCTTTGTGAGTTGGCTTTACGTACTCTGTGACAGGGCGTATCAGCGGTCACTCTCTGGTTCTCCTGGGAAGTATTTGGACCTTTTGAATGTGTATTTTGAAATTAGTCTTAAGTTTGCTTTTGGATGTGAATCTCTGGTGCGCATTCATGTGCCTTGTCTGGGTTTTTTACCAAAAAAATGCCTTATCACAAAAAAGAAATCCCTTAGTGCACCTCAGTGTTTTCTGCTCCCCATCTCCATGAAATTGTGGGTTAAAAAAGGGAAGTCTCACAAACCTTAGTGTTTTGTTGTCAAATGGGATGATGTTTACCACGTTTTGCAGTTACGTCCAACTGGTTTTTGTTTTCTCTTTTAAGTGAGGAAAAGACTGAGCAGTTGCTTGACTGTAAGCAAGAACTTGAGCAGATGGAAGCTGAACTAAAGAGGCTTCAGCAAGAGGTACAGGGTTTGCAGACATATTGTTTAAAAAAGGGGGAGAAAAAAGTGGCCACCACCAGAACAGTTCACCCCCCTCCCCCCTTCTCTTTGTCTTAGGAAGTATGCTTGCATGCATTTCTTCATTTTGCACTTTGAACATCGACTCATAGAATGGTTCGGGTTGGAAGGAACCTTAAGATCATCCAGTTCCAGTCCCTTGCCACAGGCAGGGACACCTCACACTAAACCACATCACCAAAGACTCCATCCAGCCTGGCCTTGAACACTGCCAGGGATGTGGCATTCACCACTTCTTTGGGCAACCTGTTCCCGTGCCTCACCACCCTCATAGTGAAGAACTATTTCCTTATATCTAACATATAAAATAAATGTTTTTTTCATTACCTTTGTGAGTATTAATATATATCCCTCTGCATTACCCCGACTTAAGTAATGAAGTAACCATATTACCCCTCAGCGTGTACTGCCCAGTGTTCTTGCCTTTAATTTCTGTGTTTTTGTATTTTCTAGAATATGAATTTACTCTCAGATGCCCGTTCTGCCCGAGTGTATAGAGATGAATTAGATGCCCTTCGTGAGAAGGCAATTCGAGTCGACAAGCTTGAAAGTGAAGTCAGCCGCTATAAAGAGAGGCTGCATGATATTGAGTTCTACAAAGCTAGAGTGGAGGTATAGTAAGGAAAAAAACAATGAATAACCATCATTTTGTGTTTGGTCTGGCTTTCTCAAAGTTATTTTGATGACTGAAACATTGGGATGTAAAATGATGTCACAGCTTCAGGCTCTGGAATATATGATAGTCAGTCTTTGTGATAAATAACAGGTTCAGGTAAGAGTCCCTGTGTGAAATGGCATGCAGTCTGATTTGAAGTCAGCAGTATTCATGCTAGCTCTAAGCCAGCAAGATCAGTAGGAGCCTCTGTTTAGAATATTGAGAAGTCCAAGGAGGATTTACTTTAAAATAGGCTACAGATGTGATAATTCATTTCTCCTCTTGTGGGTCTTCTAAAAGAAGGTAATTTTCCAAGTAAAGTGTTGAGGAAATAGTGGCTATACCTATAAATAAGTGTAGGATGACTGCATTCCATGGGTAAAATATACTAAAAAGAGATACACTGATACCAGCCAAGAGACACACCTACAGTTCTGTCATGAATTAGGAGTTTAGAAAACCAGTCATCAGCATGCAGGATTTTATCAGGCCATAATTCTGCCTGTAAATGGCCAAATTGTTGGGTGAATGTCAAGGCAGCAGAATTTGTGAAAGAAACATTTGTGGGAGTCAAAACTAATGAAAGTTTAAAGGCATTTTGAAGGTGGTTATTGAAAAAAGAAACTTAGAAAAGCTGGAAGAACTCAAAACGAATGCTTGTTGGAAAAATGTCATGTTGCCTAGATGTAGTTGCTGAGATACTGGTATGAAGCCCTTTCTTTAGAGTGAAAATGACTGAAAAGCAAAACCAAGATACTAGGCTAAGTTGTGGCACAGAATATTTGTACATAACTTCTTCATTTAATATGGGCCCCTAGATCAGGGCCTGGATGGGATCTCAGGCATTCCTTCAGTCCTTCTGCTTTAAACATGGTATTTTTTATATACCCATTCCCCACCAAACGAAAGCTTGGTGTTAGCCAGGGCTTTAGGACCTGTGTGATGAGGTGTCCACAGCCTTTTATAGCAGCCTTTCATACTTTAATGATGGCTTTACCAGTTCTGAATACAGTTCTGAATTCTGTGTTTTCTCTACACCTTCCAGTGTAGGCACTCCAAAGCAACATCTCAACGTTGTGATCTATGGTAACCTCCAGAGTCTCTTCCCATTGAAGTGCTGCCTAGACATGATGCAATATCCCCAATGTTCTAGTAATTGCATCTGAAAAATGTCATAATACTAATGACCAATGATAGAGCATCCTCTAGAATGACTTGACACCTTTTAATGAATGTATACTTCATATGTCACAGCATAAAGTAGCTACTACTGATAAAAGCTGATGATAATGAGAAGGGGAAAACTACAAGGCAAAACCCAGATATTTTTGATGTTCAACGTAGATCCTTCATCTAAAATTACTAGTAGCTTTATTGGGAAATAAAGCATACCAGCCAACATGGGAATTACTTGGGTTTTAATGGAAAATTAGATGGAGAGCTTTTCCAAAGGGAACTGCAGTGTAAAAAAGCTAACAATGGAATGTACTGAGAGATAGGTGCATGATGCAGGTTAAGATGTTGTTAAAGAGGCTTTAGACATCTTTGAAACTTAAAGTCCTGGTTCCCAAGGCTTTTTATTATTTTCAAGATGTCCTGTTCTTAGCCTTGCTTGTGGAGATTAATTTTACCATCTTACTGTGTAATGTGAAATCATCTGATGAAATTGGAAGAAGCTTTCTCGAGATACACCAAATACATACCTTAGTAGTCATCACTGAAACATCCATTCTTGAGGAGGCTCCAAATCTGCCTTCACATGCCACTGATAAACATGGGCTGGGAACCACATTCCAGCTGTGGATCTTTTCTCAGTGCCTGATTTACTTTAACTAAGTGTTGCTATTCAGTATGAACTCAGTGATAAAGGTCCAGTGCTGCGATTTGTGTTGCCAGATTTCCTCAAAGGTTGCTGCCTGTTACCTACATAATGCAGTAGTTTAGCATACCTGAGGCTGTTGGAAAATCAGGTACTCCTAAGTGGTAAGCATTAGCATGAGCTTAATAATGCATCTTAGAAAACCTTTGTGTAGGAGCTACTTGAAAACCATCTTACATGAATGACTGTCTAAGTCATGATTGTATCTGCTACTGTTGTAAGAGGGACTGAATGCATATGTTTAAAAAACCTGGTAAAGGAAAAGAGAGTAGTGTATGGGATTTGAAATCACTGAGAACATGTTGACACTGTAAAACCCCCTAAAATCAGTTTACATGTTTCACAGCTTGTAAGCTCTGCTTTTTCAAGCATGCTTGAATGGAGACAGATGTTAATTAGTTGGGTTTGCTTCATAATAATAATTATAAGCTAATATTTGTGTAGGGAGGAGTATGAAGGATAAATATTTATGTTTTATTCACTGATCTTTATTTCAGAGTTTGCAGCTGAAGTGCGAAAAGTTGTCTTTATATCATGAGTAGAATTGTCAGCTATATGTTTTTACCCAATGTTATTTTCATCAGGTGTCATTAAAAAAAGTCCTCTGTGTACATAAATCAAAGCTGTTTGGGACCTTTGATTGTGGTTGTATTTTAAGAACACGGTTGTGTTTCAGCATCATGTCCTGACTTTGAGCTTAAGTAAGTTGTAAACCTGATTATGGCCTATAGAAAAATTACTCTCAAGTTTTATCCTCTGTAGCCTGCAAACCAAAGGAGTTCAGTGTGATAAGATAAATTAGGGACTGAAAAGGAGTGTCTCCATCCGCCTCCAGTCTTTGACAGTGGCCAATAGTAGATGCTTAGAGGAGAATAAAGAAGGGCAGGCACTTGATGGTGCTTTCCTGTTTGCTCTCCAGTCTCCAGCTTAGGAAAATCACACTCAGACGTGGTACTTTGGAGCTTTCTGCCCTTCTCATGCATGAGTCAGGTAACTCTCACACATGCAAGCCTTTTTTACCTACACAATAATGTAGCAACAATTCAATTCAGCGGTGTGTGAAGTAATTCTGTTTGTTTAGCCTGACACCTGTAATTTATATTTGATGTCAGTCTCTTGCTTAGCTGTAGTCCATATATGTGCAATACATCTTTCTAGATCACATCTCAAATCACAGTCATACTTATGGTTTGATTGTAGTTATGAACACCTTACTTATTCCCGTATGGTTTAGGAACTATTTAATTTCTCTTAAGTTCTGTAAAATTTACCTTTCATGAAGATTTTATAAGTTAGTTACGTGAAATTGCTGTAAATATAGGGGTTTTATTTCAGTAGTCTACTACAGCTTCCAGATAAATGTTTTAGCATTAGAGCAACCTTTCTAAAAGTAGTTCTGATGTGTATCAACATTTGTATGGAAAGGAAATACCTCTGTTGTGAGTTTTTTCTTGTTGCTTAATTCTTGCAGGAGTTAAAGGAAGACAATCAAGTGTTGCTAGAAACAAAGACGATGTTGGAAGATCAGTTAGAGGGGACCCGAGCCCGTTCTGATAAATTACATGAGTTAGAAAAAGAGAATCTACAATTAAAAGCTAAATTACATGATATGGAGATGGTAAGTGGTGGATGGCTGATATGCATTGAATTCCCTATCCATTTTTAATAGAAGAACTGCCAGTCCCAATGGTGGGAGAGAGGAGGAAGGGAATATCTTGATGTAGTATAACAATTTTTAGATACATTTTCCTACAGTAGCTCTCCTTCTACCTAGAGAAGGAAAAACTGCAAAAGCAGTATTCTTCCTAAAGGCAAGACAGTGCTTAATTGGATAGCTAAAATATGATTAGAGGTACAGAGACTCATTAGTAAATGCGATAGGATCCATTCTTTTTTTATGTGAAGATAGAATCATAGAATAGTTCGGGTTGGAAAGGACCTTCAGATTATCCAGTTCCAACCCCCCTGCCATAAGCAGGGACACCTCACACTAAACTATGGCACCCAAGGCTTCATCCAACCTGGCCTTCAACACTGCCACGGATGGAGCACTCACAACCTCCCTGGCCAACCCATTCCAGTGCCTCAGCACCCTCACAGCAAAGAATTTCTTCCTTAGATCCAATCGAAACCTCCCCTGTTTCAGTTTGAACCCGTTCCCCCTTGTCCTGTCACTACAGTCCCTAATGAAGAGGCCTTCCCCAGCATCCCTATAGGTCCTCTTCAGATACTGGAAGCTGCTCTGAGGTCTCCACGCAGCCTTCTCTTCCCCAGGCTGAATAGTCTCTTGTCACTTAAATACTTGGATGCAAGAGGTTATTCCTATTTCAAATTCTGGCAGCATAGTGACATTTTTATCAGAAGGTTATTCCCAAAATAATTTCTGGGTTTAACCAGTTCTACTCCAAAAAGTAAATATGCTAAACTATAAAGTCAATTTGATATATTAGCACATATTATAATAAATACATTACCATGTATATTTTGGATACTTTTTTTGCTGATACTTGCAGAGAAGGGAACTTTGAAAAAGAAATAAGTAATCATTGCCATAGGTTCTGAGGTTCTTCTCTGCTTGATTTTCTTTGCTCATTGCAAGTTCTCCATACCTTTCCACTCCCTGTCTCACTGTATGTTAGGACACCAGAAAATGCACTTTTGCATTTCCCTGTGGCACTCGTAATACTAAAATATTCTGTGTATGTTGAGACATTCTTTTTTAATGTTACATGTGAAATACCTTTTAAGGAGCGTGATATGGACAGGAAGAAGATTGAGGAACTCATGGAGGAAAATATGACTTTAGAAATGGCCCAGAAACAAAGTATGGATGAATCATTGCATCTTGGCTGGGAACTTGAACAGATAAATAGGACTACTGAACTTTCTGAAGGTAAACCTAGTAATACTTGCAACTTAATAGATAAAATAGAAAACTTGGAAGCTCATTTAAGGTTCTGGAGTCTGTAGCACAGATCTGAAGTTATCTTGCTTTACTTTTCTCCAAGTTAAAAAAGACTTTTTAAGGCTTTTCAGAGTAATTGTTTGCAGAGATAGCTATGGCAAGAGTTTTGAACCTTCCAATATAGCGTGCTTGGTCATACATTGGTTCCATACAAGTCATTTGTGGAAATGTAGAGATACATCCTCAGTTGCAGGAGACAAATCTCTGCTGTGATGAAGAACATCAGGATGAGTAGAACGTTTCCTTTCATGCATCTACAGTGTTAACTGCTGGGTAAGGAGGGTGGGTCATTAATCCTGACAAGCTCTATACACCAAGAATGCATTGGAGGACTGTCAAAAGCTTCAGTCCCCTAAGCCCCAAACTGAAAACTCACAAGGATTCAAGGGAATAAGTAACCTTTTTTTAATGGTGTTTTTTTCTCATCTAGTGCCACAGAAATCACTTGGTCATGAAGTGAATGAACTGACATCAAGCAGGTTACTGAAGTTAGAAATGGAAAACCAAAGTTTGCTGAAGACAGTGGAAGAACTACAAAGTACAGTGGGTTCTGTAGAGGGCAGTAGCTCAAGGATCCTGAAAATGGAAAAGGAAAACCAAAGACTTAGCAAAAAGGTAATCATCAGTGTTTGGCTTGAACTGTGTATGAGTTACTTGATGCTCCTTGCTGTTGTATGAATTGCTGTTGGTTTAGGTAAAGTGTTACGGAGCCTGAATAGTGTTTGTAAGTTTATGGTAAAAAAAGAAAACCAGCTCAGAGGTTTTCATGTTTTCTGGTTATGCTTTTTCATTGATGTAAGACTGTGACCATTTTATTCAGAATGGTGTTATACCATTGAGGAGAAAATTACTGACATACTGGGGACATGGTAAGTAATGAAGGTATTTTAAGATACTTGATAACTTTATATTAATTTCTGTAATTATTAAGTAGGGGAAATTATGTGTGCAGGGGTGTGAAGGATGATAAGGCTACACAGAAAAACTTGGTCATGTATCCTCATTCATAACTGAGAAAGCAAGAAGATGGGCCAGGGAACTGATGAGCAAGTGAATTAGAAGAGCTTGTCAGATATATCTGTGCTGATCTACAATATTTTACTCTCCAAATTATCTGTATCAAGTAGAGTCATTTAGTGATATTTATAGAGAATAAAAAATGGGGAAAAAAAGAGAATTAATTACAGTGGAGTGAAATGAAATAGCTTTTTCTTCAGCAATATTTCAGATGTTAGACTATTCTTGGAGTGCGTAAGAGATCATTAAAAACCCTAAACTTAAAGAAATCCCTCATGTATTTCATGCTTCCATGCTTTTTCTGATTTCTTAACAATATGGTGGGCTTTGCAGCAGCCTCTGTGCTGCTTTGGGTTCCTGCACAGTACCAGAATGAAGGAATAGGTATATAAGGTACATTATATAGTATTTATATTATATTATATTATATTATATTATATATAAGATGTAGGTATATAATGTACAAGAAAAGTTGGGACTGTTCAGCTGGAGAAGCTGCGTGGAGACCTCAGAGCAGCCTTCCAGTATCTGAAGGGGGCTCCAAGGATGCTGGGGAGGGACTCTTCATCAGGGACTGTAGTGATAGGACAAGGGGTAATGGGTTCACACTGAAACAGGGGAAGTTGAGGTTGGAGATAAGGAAGAAGTTCTTTACTGTGCGGGTGGTGAGGCACTGGGATGGGTTGCCCAGAGAAGCTGTGGTTGCCCCATCCCTGTCAGTGTTCAAGGCCAGGTTGGACACAGGGGCTTGGAGCAAGCTGCTCCAGTGGCAGGGGTCCCTGCACATGGCAGGGGGTTGGAACTGGATGATCTTAAGGTCCTTTCCAACCCAAACCATTCTGTGATTCTATATAAGCAAGCAATAGTAGATTCTTGTGATTTTTGACACTGTTCCTACCACTCTGCATGTCTGGCAATAAGTCCTTTTCCTTACTTGCCCCTAGAAACAGAGTTCTGAATGGTGACCAATTCAGCAGAAAGCCTGAAGTAGAACAAAAGGTGTTATGAATCCCGTACACATAGTCTGCTTCTGTCTTCTCCTTTACAAAAAACAGTGAAAGTGCCAATATCCCTATAAGATGTGCACTGGTCTGCTAAGCAGGGGACCAAGAGCATCTGAGTTTGAGGGGAAGAGGGAGAGGGAAGCAGAAGACTGGTCAAACATTAGTATTCTCATCCCAAGTGAAGGATTTCATTCAAGTTCCGGCCTAATCGTTGCCATGCTTTTTGCAGATTCCATTCTGCTACCTTTTGTGATTCTATTGCTCTGTATTCTTTAGCAGCAATGTAATGTGTAATTCAGATAACTTGTTTCTAAAAGCATTCCCCCGCCTGGAATCTGAGTTGTGTCTGAACTCCTCTAGGATCGGGTAATGCAGCAATGGACTTGAGATAGAATATGAACCTTCCAGCAGATGATTGTTTATAAATATAATGTGTGTGTTGCTTTTAAGTAACTAATTGCAACTTATACCTGAGAGAAAAATCACACTTGTCTATTTTCACTTGTGAGCAGTTTTGTTGTCTGGCAGCATTGCAGGCTGAAACCATTCGCCAAAACAAACTTCTGTGTTTAATTCCCAAGGCATTATCATCGTATCTCTTGAAAGAGTTAAGTAAAATTAAACACTCAACCCTTGCAAGTTAAAAGGGACTTGAAGGAACAGTTTGAATCTCACTAAAATGGAATTTTAAGAGAAAAAAAAGATGCTTGGAGAGGTATCCAGAGCCTAATAAAATCTGATGTTTTTCTTATGCAGAAGTACTTTATAGATACAGCCTGAGCCAGGGAAAAGTCTGGCAGAAAGAAACTTACTCCTAGAAGAGATGAATTGTTTCAGATAAAGAATAGAAAATTCCATGTTATTCTTAACTTTAACCTTTTTATCCATTTTTATAAGAGTACCTCCAGCCCAGCTCAGAGTAATGCTGTTGTCATGTGTAAGTATGTTGTAAAAAGCTTGTTTCTTTTTCCCTAGCTTGAAGAGCTAGAGAATGAATTTAGCCAAGAGAAACAAAGTCTTCAGAACAGTCAAAATCTGAGTAAGGATTTGATGAAAGAAAAAGCACAGCTTGAAAAGACACTTGAAGCACTTCGAGAAAACTCAGAGCGACAAGTGAGTAGCAGAATTGAAAGTCTTAATGCTGCATTGCGCTGTACTGTTCTCTTCCTGTGCTTTTTTACAGGCATAAAGGGATTGTCAATGTAGCAGACTTGCCAAAAGGACCTATCTGCAGCAAAATAGCTTGTCTGAGACCTGCAGGCAGTGAGAGACATGACTCATTTTTAGCTGAGGTTTTACTGTTAGTTTTAGAACTCTCTTAGTGTTCTGTAATGCTGCTGTGGCTTTTGTGGGCTGTGCATTTGCTGTGGTTGCTTAGAGGGTGTAGCTCAGCCAAAACAGAAAACTGGGAACTTTGGAGGTAAGCCAGGCACCTCTCAATGGAGGAAAACAGGTTCCAGACAGCTGGGCAGTGTTTGAAGTAATGCTGGAGTACTAATGAGAATTACAGCAGCATGTCCCTTGAAGGGACCAGACCAGCGTAGCAGAGCTGCTCTGCTGCTGACTGTTCCTCCTGTGTCACCCACAGTCTTGTTTTTCTGGGGTAGGATCCATCATACCCAGCTTCATAATATTCCCCTGTGTTGGAATGTGTTCTGGCTCTGGCTTGTAGGTGGATGGTAGAATGTATTTTTGATCACCAGAAACTGGGTCTTTGTAAAAGATACGAGCTGGATTTGGCAGGGTTCTGGATGTCCCTGGTTTGCCTGTGTCTAGTGCGTGCTAAGACCTTCTCAAGGGCTTTGCAGAGCAATTCAGGGGACCTGTGGAAGGCAGCCATTAGGAAACAAGAGTTATGGAAACTTATGGAAACCCCGTATTTAGTAATCAAGTCCTTCAGAATCAGAACTGCAGTTACCTTTTATACATTCCACTGATCCTTCTTGATGAGATCAGCATCTTTTTTAAATACAGCATTTTGAAATACAGAATGTTGTATTTCAAAGATCCTGCTAGATTTAAAGGCCCAATTTAATCAGTAAATGAAATTCCAGACTTAGAAAAGAAAGGGAAAAAAGCTTGGCATTGAAGCTTTACTTTCAATTAAAGAGAACAGTAGGGATAACTTTAAAGAAAATAAGCCAGCTTGTCTTGTTTAGAAGTGTTAATTGCTATAAAAATTGATGTATGCATTGTATTAGAAGTATACTCCAGGGAGAAAAGAACTAAGGCTTTCTGGAATAAGTCCTAAGTCCCAATTCAACCATACATAAATTGTTGTAAAAGTGTTGGAGTAGGGCTGACATTTTAGTGGGAATGTTTCTGCTTAAAATAACATACTTAGGAGCTGTGATGGGTTAGCAACATCTTTCATGTCTTTTACAAATCCTGTGCTGAAACTGATGGGAGTCAACTGTACAAGGTTTATTTGATTTCATCAAAATTATGGATGCATTGATCATGATTTTTTGTTTAGTTTGGATTCTAGAGGCAGAATTGATGGAAAGGAATTGTGCATATGCAGTAACATAGAAGAGAAGCTGTGTGAAGACCTCAGAGCAGCTTCCAGTGTCTGAAGGGGGCCTGCAAGGATGCTGGGGAGGGACTCTTCATCAGGGACTGCAGTGATAGGAGAAGGGGTGATGGGTTCAAACTGAAACAGGGGAAGTTCAAGTCAGAAATAAGCAGAAGCTCTTCCCTGTGAGGGTGCTGAGGCGCTGGCCCAGGGTGATGGCCCAGAGAAGCTGTGGCTGCCCCATCCCTGGCAGTGTTCAAGGCCAGGTTGGACACAGGGGCTTGGAGCAAGGTGCTCCAGTGGAAGGGGTCCCTTGCCTGTGGATAGTGTCCTTGCCCATGGCAGGGGTTGGAACCGGGTGCTCTTAAGGTCCTTTCCAACCCAAACCATTCTATGATTCTATGAAAGTTGTGTTTTAAGACACCTGTTTATTAGTTTCTAGTTAATGGCTTCAGAACAGTTTGTCATTGCTGGGGATGGAGCTGTAGACCCTGTAATTAATAGTTCCATTCAGACTTGAATATAAAAGAATAGTCTATAATTTTCTCAGGCTGTTTTTCAGTGCAACCAGCACTTTCGCTTCTCTCCCAAGCAGTTTATTGTTGAAGCATCCTTTGTGCTTTGTTATTAGTGTTTGTTTAAATACTGGTGTAAACAGATTGCTGGATTTTGCCCTCTGTTGTTATGTACTCAAATAGCTTCAAATGATTTGGAGTAACTGGAAGAGTCAAGAAATACTGAAAATGAAGATGTAAATGCTGCCTTTACCCTTGTAGTAGATCTGGGGGTATGTTACTTAAGAAAACAGTTCAGTTCCAATAGGATTTACTTTCTCTGAAAGCTGTTGTGGAACAGCATGTCCAAGGGTTCATTTTAACTCAAAACGTAATGGAACTTTGCTGTGTTTCTTCCCAAAGTGTTACTGTCTGTGATGAGGATGCCCATGTATCCCACAGTACTTTCTCCAAGTGAAATAAAGACACTTTTGTGGCTCTCACACCTCCCTCCAGGTCAAGTTTGGTTCAGAACTTGACTGCAGGTTTGGTTTTTGTGGCCACACATCTCTGGGAATTAGAGTTGAAGAAAACTAATTCAAATGTGGTTGGACACAAGTGAAACTGGAACGATGGAGACTGAGCTTTGATCTGCTCTGTGCTTCTGTTAGTTTTGGTTTTATGTTAGCCACTGATAGCCAAGAGGAAGAGACTTGAAGATTCACTTTGACTTCCTTTGTTGTCAGACCTGCACCTGTGTCCATACACTGTGTGTGTAATGCTTCAAATAAATACTTCAATTCAGATAAATAGAGTAAAAGGATATTTTTTTAACTAAAAATGAATGAGAAAGATGATGTAATCTTTTAATCTTCGTAGCTTTCCGATTGTATATGGAAATTATTACTTGTTGGCATGTTGCTCACCAGAGTTTACTGTTTTTCTACCCAAATTAGATTAAACTACTAGAACAAGAAAATGAACACTTGAATCAAACTGTAGCATCTCTAAGGCAACGCTCCCAAATCAGTGCTGAAGCCAGAATGAAAGAAATTGAAAAGGAAAATAAAATCCTTCACGAGTCCATTAAAGAGACCAGCAGTAAGTTAAATAAGATTGAATTTGAGAAAAAACAAGTCAGGAAAGAACTGGAGCACTACAAAGAGAAAGGGGAGAGAGCAGAAGAACTGGAGAATGAGCTGCATCGTCTGGAGAAGGAAAATGAGCTATTACAGAAAAAAATCACTACCTTAAAAATCACTTGTGAGAAGATCGAGGCCTTAGAACAAGAAAACTCAGACCTGGAAATGGAAAACAGGAAACTGAAAAAGACTTTGGATAGCCTGAAAAACCTCACTTTTCAGTTAGAATCCTTAGAAAAGGAGAATTCGCAGCTTGATGAGGAAAATCTAGAATTAAGGAGAACAATTGAATCCTTGAAGTGTACAAGCATTAAAGTGGCACAGTTACAATTAGAAAACAAGGAGCTGGAGAGTGAAAAGGAGCAACTTAAAAAAAGCCTGGAGCTCATGAAAGCCTCATTTAAGAAGACAGAACGCTTGGAAGTCAGCTACCAGGGCCTGGACACAGAAAACCAAAGGCTACAGAAAGCCCTTGAAAACAGCAATAAGAAGATTCAGCAATTAGAAAGTGAACTGCAGGATTTAGAGTCTGAAAATCAGACTCTGCAAAAGAACTTGGAAGAGTTAAAAATCTCCAGTAAGCGCTTAGAGCAGTTGGAAAAGGAGAATAAGTTGTTAGAGCAAGAGACTTCTCAACTGGAAAAGGATAAGAAACAGCTGGAAAAGGAAAACAAGAGGCTTCGCCAGCAAGCAGAAATCAAAGACAGTACTTTAGAAGAGAACAATGTAAAGATTAGTAACCTGGAAAGGGAAAATAAATCTCTATTTAAAGAAATAGTTGTATATAAAGAGTCGTGTATGCGCCTGAAAGAACTAGAAAAAGAAAACAAGGAACTCGTGAAAAGAGCCACCATTGATAAGAAAACCCTTGTCACTTTACGAGAGGTAAATCAGTTACCACTCCTGGCATGACCTGTTTGATATGTGAAGAAATGAGACCTGTGTGTTTGAAAAAGATCTTGCATTTTGTAGGTTTTATGCTGTAATCTGTATACTGATAGCATCTGGAATGGGTACAGTGAGGAAAGTGTTAGACAATCAGAATTTATACAGTCATAATAATCAAATGGAATAATAGAACCATGTATCACTTAATTCTGTAAGGTTGCTTGCAGATTGTCATGGGTGGTGAGGCACTGGAATGGGTTGCCCAGGGAGGTTGTGAGTGCTCCATCCCTGGCAGTGTTCAAGGCCAGGTTGGATGAAGCCTTGGGTGCCATGGTTTAGTGTGGGGTGTCCCTGCTTGTGGCAGGGGGGTTGGAAGTGGATCTTAAGGTCCTTTTTGCAACCCTAACTAGTCTATGATTCTATGAGCCTTTGTTAAATGAGTGTTGTTCAGATGCTTCATGTTAGTATTGGTTTTGGCTGAAACCTTTTCCCTTCACTGTAATGTTCAAAACCAAGTTTGAAAGGGAACTCTTACAGCAAGGAAGGGAGTGAACACCTAGGGTGAAATCATGCCGTAGCTGCAGTGTGATGTCTGATCTAGCTGAGTTGGAAGGAGAGTTACCATTGAGTTATTCAAGTCATGTAAAGTCACAAACGACTCTTGCCTCAGCACTTCTAGGATTAAGAGTGCATCATTTTATTTACGTGGTAATTCTGACTGTGCCTTTCTCTGTGCAAGGACCTGGTGAATGAGAAATTGAAGACTCAACAAATGAACAATGATTTAGAAAAACTGGCCCACGAACTTGAGAAAATAGGCTTAAACAAGGAGCGCCTCTTGCACGATGAGCAGAGCAGTGATGACAGGTGAGGATGTCAGGGCCTACCTGGGGCAGGCAGAAATGAGGCTCTTTGTTACTCATAAAGTGGTTCTACAGACTGGCTCTGTGCATACTCTGGGATTTTTTTAAGGCACTTTAATAGACCCAAATTGGAACTTGCTGTTCTTTGAAATAATAAGGTAGTTGATGTGCTTTTCCGTTCAGCTGTCTCTGAAAGAGAGTTGCCACTTTTTGTCACCAGGAAATTTCTTGAAGTCTGTCAGTAGATAGAGCTGATGTATAATTAAAATGCTTTATGTTCGAGTTAGCAGCAGGAGCAGTATCAGTAAAAGATAATAGAACCAAAGCCGGCTGTTTCCTTCTTGACTGCTTGACTGATAGAAATGGTTTTTACAGTTTGTCACACAGTGGTTACCTTAAACTGTCTCACTCTTTCCTTCCACTGTTTCCTTCTTCCTACCAAAAGGAAGCTGCTTTCCCACTCAGACTGGTTGGGAAGTGTCCAGTACTTGAGTGGCTCCAAAACTTCATAGTGGATCTATCACTCTACCACACCTGCCGTTATAAAGCAGTTGCTATCCTGACATCTGTTTCTTCTGCTGTATGTTGTGTTCTGTCTTGTCCTGCAGGGATTTAGGGAAAACTTGTGACAGGAGAAAAGCAGACTAGCATGGGCTTCTAGCCAAGCTTTATTTCATGATGCTCTTCAGTTGTGCTATTGAAGAAAAAAAGAAAAGCTGCTGTCATGACCTGTCATTATAACTGATTGTCATGAACATTTAGACTGATTTTGGGTCTCCTAAATCAAAATGTCTGTATCCCCTCACCCAGTCAAAATCAGTTTCTCTTTCTTGCTGCCAGTGCTCTGTAGCTGGGATGGTGCTAGAATCCTGTATGAAGAATCTGTTACCTCTTGTTTTGTGCTTGTGCCTTTCATCCACCTTTTTCAACTCACGGACCAGGAGTTCTTCTGTCAAGAAAAGTCCTCAGAACCTGACTAGAGAGATCTCTTCTGATTTAAGCATTCCTGTGTTGCACGAATATACCAAAGAACAGTTGTTGAGCTGAATTGAAGCTTAAACTGCTTAGATGAAGAAGTCCAGGTTGAGCAAGGTTTTTCTGACCCACATTCTAGATTCCAAGTGTTTGGAGTAAGTGCTCCCATAAAGGGAGAGAATGTTGTTCTGTGAAGGTGCTTCTGTAGATTATACTACATGTAGTATATACTACATGTAGATTATACTACATTTATGAGGCTACATCCCCTTTCCAGACAACAGCATTTGTCCTTTGCTAGTGCTTATACTCCTAAAGATCAGCTGTTGTGGGTTCACTTCTCATAGGTTAGTTGGTTTGTGACATTGGGCCATATAACACTGGTGTTTCCTTCATGTTCTACTGAATGATGTTACATTTGATCTATAAATTCTAATTTGGAAGAAAATTTGGAGTTGCTTGTCTCTGGAATGGGGAGTTTCATCCAGCTATCAATAAATTAGAACCCATAAATGAACTTTCAACATACTCCTGGCACATATCATGACCTGTTTCATTTCTTCCTTTGCTTCCAGGTTAGCTGTGTGTGAGGATTACACAGATAAGTTCATTTTCATTCCCTCCACATCCCTGTAGTTCTTTTCTAATAGATATTCCTTTTGCAAAGAGCTCCTGCACCTTTTTTGCTGTGTATGCATTAAGAGCACAGCTCGGGGGACAGGCTCAGGCACTGCATACTGATTGACCTGCACTTGGCAAATGTCTGCTGCTGGCATTAGATCTCCTGTAATGTGGTGCTGCTCATCTGCACTGTGTAAAAACACCTCATGCCCGGTTCTTTGCAGAGTGCCTTGCAGCAGGAGATAATGCTGGTCTAGAGGGGTGTTCATGGTGAACTGGGTTGTGCAGCACTGACCATGTGAAAGCACCACAAAAGCACATGGAACATTCGATGGTTGATGATATTTGGCTGTCAGGCTGTTTGGGTGTGATGTGCCTGATCAGGCTGATCCGAGGTGAGATATGTGGGAAGCATTAGAGCTCAAAGCTTACCTGGAACACTGTTTAAAGCCTATCTTTGAGCTCAGGCTTGTGGCTGTATTGTTTTAGATGTGAAGTGATTTGGGCTATGCTACAGTTTTCAGCTTCTCAAACTGTATGTAGAGTTGGAGATTGTGAATGGGCAGTATTTGTTTTCAAAGTGGAAACATTGGTTGGTTTCAGGTTCTGCTCTGCCACTCTCCTGCCTTTCCTTTGTTCTCTGCTTCCTCATTCATCCAATAGGTACCTGGATTTATTTCCTTGTATATTACATAGGTGAGGCATTACCAATTATTTCATCACGTTCATTATGGCCAAAATGACTTCTCAGTGTGGTTTTGGTCTGCCTCTCTCATGTTGGTGATGGGAATTAAAAATGCATAATTCCTCTCTTTTTGCTTGGAGAGAGCTGCTTGTGGTTTCTGTTGGATGTGCTTGGGCACACTGCAGACTTTTTCTCTTGGGGCCTACTACATCTGATGAGTTAACTCTGAAGTGTTTTCCATTTTCTCTTCCCCTTCTAATGGCTGTTGTCTTTAGGCAAACAGATTCATGGATGTTGACCCTGAATCTAAAATACCCAAATCTCAGTGGAGTTAGAAAATTCCCACTATCTTTAAATATGAGGTTTTCAAAAGGAAACTGGGTATTGGCTCTCTGCTATTAGTCCTTTTCCTTCTTCGTTTTCTGTGTAATGTATAACTGAATATATGCTTCAGCTCAAGAAGATGAAATACTGTCTATTCTACTAGTCATAGACTGCCTACTGTTTCTTAAGTCTCTGAAGATTACTTGTCAGGCCTTAAAATGTAGGATTCTCATCCTACTACATGATGCTACTGGACAGCTCTCGACTTATTAATCCTCTTACCATTGGTCTTCTGCTCCAGTTCCTGACTAGATCTAATGCTCTTGTCCATTCAGGAGTCTTTTGCAGTCTATTCCTTTCACTAAGCTGATAGATTCTTCAGCAGTCAAGATTAAAAAGGGGGATATTAGTGGTTTGCTTTATTTAATCCTACTGCGGGGAGAAGTGGGATGTTTTCCAGATTCTGAGCACATGTACAGAGACTGAACTGCTTAAAAGTGATTAATGAGTGTGGCTTTTAGTGTTTCCTAAAAGGAGATAGCTGTTCTAAAGGGATCTATTCTAAATCTGACCGTTTCTCTCCCAAATATGTAATTAGGGGTTTTTAGGTGCCCTAGAATATTATAAATAGAGTAAAAAAAAAATGGCAGCCTTACACATTGGGAGTGGTAACAGTCTTAAAAATAGCAGCAGCTGGGCTGAGCGAGCAATTTGCACACTCATACATCAAATGAGTGTGCACCTGCAAAGTGCTGCGTTCATCTCCTTCCCTGCTCCTCCTCTTTGTGAGCCGGCAGGAAATGGAAATAGATGAAAATCTTGCTCTCCAAATACTTCACATCCTAATTTAGTTCAGATCCCTGCTGGATTCACTGGAGGGGAGCCAGAAAGAAGAGTGCTGTCATCACACACGTGCTAATGATCCGAAGCCAGCGCCCTGCTGCTGTGGCTCTACGAGGCTTTTTGTCTCCCCGATAGGTTTTAAAAGAAAGAAGGATACAGAAATGGGTTTGACTGTCATGTTCTGGTGGTTTAAACATAGGATTTGCTATCCCTACTCAGGTGTCTTCATGCTTTTGAATAGAGCAGCATCCAAGCAGGTTTGCTTGTAGCTTTGAGGTTACTGTTTCAGAACAGTTTAGAATTGAAATACCTCAAATAATCCTTTAAAATACAGACTTGTGTGTGTGTGTGTGGTGTCATTGACCAGTAGGTACAAGCTTTTGGAATCAAAACTAGAATCCACACTTAAGAAGTCTCTGGAAATAAAAGAAGAGAAAATTGCTGCTCTGGAGGCACGTTTGGAAGAATCAACAAATCTGAACCAGCAGCTCCGTCAGGAACTTAAAACAGTAAGAGAATGATGATTTTTTCAATAAGATGAAATTACTCCCATTGCAGTTATTGTTATTTCTACACTTAACCTTGTGTGAGACAACAAAAGGTGGGCACCGTTCAGGTGATGTAAGCAGGACAAAGGTGTGACTGCCTCTTAAGGCTGCAATGGTACAGGCCCAGTGTTGAAATCACACGAGAAGCTGATGAGTTTATTGGTCATAGAATGCGTCAGGTGGATGAATAATCTGAGGTTGATTTGATTTGGGATGTCAGAAGCAGTCATTTTCAATTACGTGTTCAGACCTGAACATGCCATGAACAGCCCAAATAGACATTAAAAACTGAAATACAATCTTGTTTGTTGTAGGACTTTATAGTAAGTGGGAGAATACAGCTGAAAGCACTGAAATAAAACAGCAAATAGAGTTCTTTTTCCTTTAGAAACTCTTTAGGGTTGAGCTATCCATATCCATGAATGTGTTGTACATCATCTCCCCAGTCATATGCAAAAAGCAGATCTACCAGCACAGTGATGTAGCACTTTCTGTTCTTTGAAAGATGGTATGCTCATGCAGTCAGTTAGGATGTAGAAAATGGAAAAGGCTGAACCTAATGTAAGTTGTCCTAAATAATTTCAGGTGAAAAAGAACTATGAAGCTCTCAAGCAAAGACAAGAAGAGGAAAGGATGGTTCAGAGTTCTCCTCCGAGAAGTGGGGAAGAAAATCAGTCTGTCAATAAGTGGGAGAAGGAAAACCAGGAAACTACTAGAGAGTTATTGAAAGTTAAAGATAGATTAATTGAAGTGGAGAGGAATGTAAGATGTGTTTTAAATACTACTCTGATTTAGGTATTTATTGTGAGCTGTTCCACTAATGTAAATGAGAGGATTTTTAAGGAAATATGCAATTTATCACCTACTTTATGATCCAAGCAGAATCTGAATTAAATAAAGTTTGTGAAGCAGCTGGATTTTGCTGGGTTCTGTTCTGGATTCTGCTGTAGAGCACTTGACCAGCATACAGAAGGAAATGTGGAAACCCCAATTTGCGCTTTTGAATCCACAACTGTCTCTAAATCCCTCTTATGTGATCTTTATTTAATTGAGTCATGGAGATCTCACTGGTATTTCTCCATAGCTACAATAGGAGTTACCTGTTTTTTCAGTCTTAACCTGTAATGGTAATATTGCTGTGTTACATGCTTCTACAGGATGAGTTGCACACTGGAACAGAACTGTAAATCTCTGTGAAGTCATGCTGCTTTGTTGTTTAGAAGAAACAAACTCTAGTTTAAGTGTTAACTCTGGTTCAGTAAACAGCTTTGAACTCTCATTTTCATTATATTTCCTTTAATGTTCTAAGAATGCCACACTGCAGGCAGAGAAGCAAGCACTCAAGACACAATTAAAGCAGCTTGAGACACAGAACAGCAATCTGCAGGCTCAGATTCTTGCACTTCAGAGGCAGACTGTTTCTCTACAGGAGCAAAATACAACTCTACAAACCCAGAATGCCAAACTGCAGGTAATATTTTCCTGGTTTGCTTTCAAAACTAAAACGAATGCAAAGGGTTTTTTCACATGAAAGCATCTAAAGCTAATGGCAATAATGGATTTAAAGTCACATTTCGCTTCTGGTACCGATGTGGAAAAGAAAATGATGTGCAAATAATCTGCACTACAAGCAGTCACTGATTTGCTTGCTGTTGAATAACAACATCTCTGGAATTCAGTTTTAATCCTTCATGTTTGTCCAATTTAAACTCCTAACTTTATCCTTGGAATGGGGAAAATTCCCTTATCCAGGCTTCTAAGATATTTTTCTGTTTATATTTCTTTTGTACTTCTAAACTAGGTCAGGGTAATCAGGTGTCCAAAGAGACACCTAAAAACTACTCAAGTATGTGAAGATTGAATTCAGGTAATTCAGAGGCAGAGAAATGAGTGCCCGTGGGCATTACCAAAGTGATTGCCCACAGTCTTGCAGCTCTTAGAGCCAAAATGCAGATGCTATTCTTCATACTTTTAGAAGGTTATTAAATACATAGCTTGTTTTCCTCTGATAAATACTCTTGTTAATGGATTTAATGCTTTTTGGAGCTCTGAGAATTAAAACTACTTAGAGAGTCCCCAGATCAGCAGAAATAGTAAACAGTGTCAGGAATGATGGAGGGTGGATGGAAGTCCAGGAGTGAAGGAGTCTTTAAATGAGTAAACAGTAATGAGTAATGCAGTTTGTGGACGTCTCCAGTTATCCTCCTGCCTGTTTCTGGAGAGCAGGATGTGGTTGTACCACAGAGGCACTTTCCATCTACCACACTGAAATCTGATTAGTGCACTCCCTTTTGTGGCTGGCAAGCCCAGGAATGGAACAGGACAGCAGTGCACGCACTGTGTCTTGTCTAGTCATTAAAAACTCATGGATGTAGGCATGGAAATGCACCATTTTAAACAGATGAGGACACATCTCTGGGATTCAGAACTCGGAGGGTTTTGTAATACCATTTGTCAGAAGAAATATCTACATGGTTCTTTTTTGTCATGAATTGCACAACAGCACAGGCCTCTCCTATTAGATAAACCTGGAGAATGAATTAACTGCAGGTATTGAAAGTATTGAGGCAGTGAGTTGAGAGAAGGAAGCGTTTTCTGCCTTTATTTTAACAGTATTTTTGGGGTGAGCCTCATCAAGCAATGTAATTTCTGTGCTGGGAGTGACTGGGTGATGGGACACCCAACAGACTCTGGAAGGCAGTTCTTCAAATTCAGCTATTTTTGCTCATAGCTTCAGGCAAGTTGCAAGACAACTGTCCATCTACTCTGAATCAAAATGAAAGGTGAAGTATGTTCATGAAAATAAGGTGATTTAACTATTAGCTACATCTGAAGTGCAGACTAAGCTGCTCTACATGGACTATGTCAGAACTGTCCTTAGGCAACTGTAATTCTACTGTTCCTACCAGTTCCCGTAAGGAGCATAGGAGAGAAAAGATGTCTTAAAGGACAACTGGGAATTCTGAGCTACATCGAGCTCGGGCTTCAGTCTGGGAAGTTTCGCAGCATACACATGCCATCAGACATTACTTCATTTCCAGTGAAAGGTTCAGCTTTCTCATCTGTAACAAAGAATGCCGCAGTTCCAGCAGAAAGGGATTTGTTCCTTAGTAACAGTGTGCACTGGAGTGATAGATTTTGGGTTTTTTCCCTTAATAGATACCCTGAGGGCATTAGAAGCCTCAGTAGTTTGTGTTTTTCATCTCTGGAATAGGAAAGAAAAGGAATCTAGCCTAACACAGGTCAGATGACAAGCATGTTAAGTATCAGCCATTCTTTTAAGACCTCCAGTGATTAGGTTAGGTTAAGCCCTCCAGAGGCACAGAAAGTAAAGTTGTTGTTACTGTGTTGGGGTTTTTACATCTGTCAACTGTTGAAGGCTTTAATGTGTTAATAGATATTAATACTCTTCTGACATAAGCAGTGGAGAAGCTGTACACCAGCTCTCACAACATGTACATGGTGACCAAGAGACATCGCTGCTGTTGGAGGAGAACCAGGAATGGCAGTTCCTCAGTAAAACAGAATATGGGTAGTTCCTTCCAGGTGCTATTGTTTTATTTCCCTTACTCTCTGTTAAATGAATGCTACTGCTTGAAGTCTCATTGTAAAGACTACGTGAGTACAATAAGCATTTTGTGGGAACAGTACAGATTCTGTCCAGTAAAGACTAAAAAACCCCGAACTGTGCCAATATGAAAGTTCATTTTGTTTTAATCACATCAGGAAAATGTGCTTCTCATCTGGACAGCACTTTAACAGATATTTGAAGGTAAATAATAATTTGATACCCTCCCACCATGTCAATAACTAGAAGGTTGCTAAGATGCTAAGGATTAAACTCAAGAAATCTCTCAATAGGAGGAGATGGACAAAGATAATCCAGACTGTGGAATTAACTTGCAACTCTTGTCAAATGCCTCTGACTGCAGGTTGAAAATTCCACCCTTAACTCTCAAAGCACATCTCTTATGAACCAGAATGCACAGCTGCTGATCCAGCAGTCTGCTTTAGAAACTGAGAACGAATGTGTGCTCAAGGAGCGGGAGGACCTGAAGTCACTGTATGATTCACTTCTCAAAGACCATGAGAAACTGGAGCAGTTGCACGAGCGCCAGGCTTCTGAGTATGAATCTTTGATTGCCAAGCATGGGAGTCTGAAATCTGCACACAAAAACCTGGAGGTGGAGCATAAGGACTTGGAAGATAGGTAAATACTAATGGGCATAAGTGAAATTGGAGTCTGCAACTCCGGAGGAAAAGCCACTGTATAACTACTATGAATGAAATTAGTATTAAACGCAACATTAAGACCTTTAAACTTTGAAACTTTTCTCCAAAATTCCATATTTTCTTGTCATTCCACAAAAAAGGAACTTAAATGTTAATTTTGTTTGCAGGTACAACCAGTTGCTGAAACAGAAGGTGCAGCTGGAAGAACTGGAGAAAGTACTCAAGGTAGAACAGGAGAAGATGCTGCAGCAAAATGAAAAGCATGAAACTGTAGCAGCAGAGTATAAAAAACTCCGTGATGAAAATGAAAGGTAAAGCAGAAGTCAGATACAGGATGGTGCATATGGAATATATTACACATAAAGTAACACACATGTTCAGATACCGAATATGTGTATTGGCAGAGCTCTGAGCACTTGCTGGTAGATTCTAAGTAAGTGTTGAATCCTCTCACATTTCTTAATACCTGATGCTGCAATTGAGGGCATTTACAATTCACACCTTACAGCTGTGATACAGTCTTTTTAGAAAGACCAAATAGGAAGAAACCAAACTCAAGCCCACAAAATGTAATTACTATATCCTGAGGATGCTGAATTGCACATACTGTCGTCAGGAATGGCAGGCCAGCACAATGCAGCATGGTTGTGAGCTGTGGAGGGAGCAAACCACTGCATGAGTTGCTTAAGGGACAAGATAATTGAGGTTAATACCAGTAGTAGAAGCATCGTGGGTGGTGAAGCCCTGCTTGACCCCTGCAACTGAGATATGGCTTGCCATAAGTACCTAGGTTTAATGGTAGTATTTACATAGCATGATACTTTCCCCCTCAACCCAGAGGCATTAAGGTTTGTTCTTCTGGCAAAGAGGCTCACAATTAAATGCCTCCTACCTTTGGTGTTGTGTAAGGAGGTTGTTTTTAGAAAGGGACATGGCCAGGCCCAGCAGGGGCAGAGGGAGCCCAGAATCAATATATAAGCATCCATCATTGCCAGAGTTTGGATTGTTCCTATTAATTACTGGTTTGTATTGGGAAGAAGTCCTAGCTCGTTTGTAAGATTCTTGTGTTTTGAAAAGTGGGATCTAAAATCAGTGGTGATGTCTGCATTTAGGACTCCTGCTTTATTTTTAACCATACAGAGAACCCGGACTGGTTGGCTTAAAGGCAGAATGCATACCTAGGAAAGTTAGACTGAGATTAACTCACCTCCAGTGTGTGATAGCAAGAAATGGTTATATGAGTTCTATGGAGTAGCAGAGAGGTACTCCATAGAGAAGTGTCATTACCCACATTGCCTCTGAAACATGAGTACTCTTCCTTCTATCTGTATATATTCTTTTATGATGTCTTTTAAATCCAGGCTTACTCACACCTACAGTCAGCTCTTGAGAGACAACGAAGTTCTCCAAACTGATCATAAGAACTTGAAAACACTATTGAACAATTCCAAACTAGAGCAAACACGATTAGAAGCTGAGTTTTCCAAACTCAAAGAACAGTACCAGCAACTGGATATTACATCGACAAAGCTAAATAATCAGTGTGAGGTATGTGGGAATTATGCTGTTTGTCATGACTGCTATCACTGCAATATTCATATAAATGTATTTTTAGTTTCATAGACACCTTATGAAGTGCTTGAGAATTAATCACTGGGTTTATAGATAACAAAGTGGGTCTGAAGACATTAATTTACCTGTTGTGCAGGCAATACAAAAACGGGGGCTCATGTTAGGTAAACTGATGTAAGTTATTTAAAGCATCAATGAGGCTTTTATCAGTTGAATCATGATTTAGTTAAGTTTTCTGTTTGATTTGAGTCCCTTTGTACACTTCAGTTTTCTTGATAATCTCATTCTCTGTGTGTAAATATGCTCACATATATATGCATGTACCATTTCATGTATTTTAACAGCTGCTTAGCCAGCTTAAAGGAAATCTGGAGGAGGAAAACAGACATCTACTAGATCAAATTCAGACATTAATGCTACAGAATAGAACATTACTTGAGCAGAATATGGAAAGCAAGGATCTCTTCCATGTAGAGCAAAGGCAGTACATGTGAGTCTTTAAAACACTGAAATTATTGTCTTTAGGGCAGTTACCGTAATACTTCTTTAAAGCTTCTGTTTCATATAGAAATCAGCATTCTGAAATGTGCTACTTCTGAGATGTTTCTCTTTTTAAAAGACAAATGTGAATTATATATGAAAAGCAGATAAACTACAAACACATTTCTGGTTGTGAAGGCTCAGTGCAACTGTGTTCATTGCTGATGATGCAAATGAGGACTAAAAATGTTATGTAGTCCTCGTTCTGCTACAGGCAAAGTTTCTGGGTTGATTTGAGTTTGAGAGAAGAAGTGCATGACTAAATGATTCTATTAGAGCCTCTGTGCACTTTATTGTTATTCAAAAAGGGGGAAAGTTCTGCTGTAATAAAAGCAAATGGATTTTTTTCACGTTTATATCATAACATTAAATGTAAGACTGTTGGTTTGCTGTTATCTTCCCTGAGTTTTCAGTAAGGAACATGTCTTATACAAGAATTCCTCGTGACAACTTTGAGAGAAGAGCTATCTAAAGGAGCGTGCTACTCACACGCTATCCATGCGTTTTTGAAGCTTGCATTATCATTCATTTCTGTTAACAGTGACAAGCTGAATGAATTACGGCGACAGAAGGAGAAATTGGAGGAGAAGATAATGGATCAGTATAAATTCTATGAGCCATCTCCACCAAGAAGGTACTGATGAGCATGATCTAAGCACAGGTCTAAGCCATGGCGTACCTGTTCTGCTCCAGCTGAAAATCAAGGTCTCTTTAGGCTTCAGGGGAGCAGAATCATGTCCGTCTTCTTGCTTACAAAGCAGGAAAAGTCTGGAGGTACAAGTGATGTATCATTAATGCCATCGATGTGCTGTGTCATTGGTAACAGAAGGGGCAACTGGATCACTCTGAAAATGAGGAAGCTGATAAAGTCCAAGAAGGACGTTAACAGAGAACGCCTCAAGTCCATGACTCTTACACCCACCCGCTCAGAGTCCAGTGAGGGCTTCCTGCAGCTGCCCCACCAGGACAGTCAGGATAGCTCCTCTGTGGGCTCCAACTCTCTGGAAGATGGGCAGACCTTGGGCACCAAAAAGAGTAGCAGTGAGTACTGCAAAACATTTGTTCTTCTATTCATAATCCTTGGCTAAATGTCTTTTTGATGTGATTAGAAGTTAAGAGGTGCTGGAAAAGGCTCTGTGTTTTGGAGGATTTAAGTCTTTAGGAGTGAAGCCTGAATCCATTTATTAATGACAGGTTTATACCAACTTCTTGCAAACTCCTTGAGTGTTTGGGCAGGAACTAGTTCTTAGCAGATCTTCAGCTCTAAATACTAAAATGCATTTACAGTGCTGGGATAAGCTGAAGCAGGCACTGTTCCTGGGTCAGGCGAGCAGAATCCTGGATAGAATGTCTGATGCCACCACTAGAACCCTTTCCTGTTTGTCCCTCTTGTCCCAGCATGAACCTTTCCCCTCGCCTTGGAAGTGCTTTCCAAGCTGTGGCTGTGCTACCATCCTTTAGCTGCCAAATGGATCTGTCTTGGTGTTTCTCCAGCATCTCACAAAGCCAGTGATGAAGAACTTCTGTGCTATTTGAATAGGCTATAGGAAGGGGTAATTTAGAGACAGCCTGTTAAGAAACCTAAAGATTTGGAGTTAAGGGCTGAGGGAGACTGAGAAGGATCACAGAGATGTGGATAGATCCAATATTCCAGACACAATTTGCTCACCTTGCAAGAGCCCACCTTAGGATGCCCGTTGTAAAAGGCCACATTCTGTGCAGTGTGCTCTTTATTATCTATATTTTTTGTAATCCACTCATGGCATGAGTCATAAACTGCCCAATTCCTCTCAACTTGAGCGATAATATTGCAGCCCCCTGATCAGGTTACAGTGATTCCCTTTAATAGTTACGCACCAAAAGCATTTTGGCTGTGCATGTAAAAGCATCAGGCTACGCGTGTGTTAACAGTCACTTTTGCGATGCTTTTATAAGTGTGATGTCTTGGGTTTCAGAAGGCAGCAGATTGGTATCCTGGCTTCTGTGCCAGCTCTGAATTTGCTGTGTTAGAAATGATTGAAGCCATGATGATGCATTTTTGATTCTGTACTTCTTGCAGAAGCTTAGTCAAAACCATCTAAACCCACTGTGTCAGTGGAGCTTAAAATCCGGTTTGTGAGGATTTTTGTAGAAACTGAAGAAAATAGTAAGTTTGAGGTTACATTTTACCACTTTCTTGCTAACTTGGCTTTTTTCAGTGAGGGTCTGCTAAGGTTCAAAACAGGTACTTTTGAATTGGAATGAGCAACTGCTGCTTTTACATCTCAACTGAAGTCTTGTGGAACTCAGGAGTGGCTGAAGCTACAGTGGATGTGTTTGCAAGTGTGTTAGTTTGAGTCCAGAGTGTGCATGCTTTGGTTCAGACCATCCACATCCGTGTCAGTGATTTCATGTTCTGGAAGGGCTCTTGTGTGTGACAGTTTTCTCTGCATGATACTTGGGACCTTGTAGTGTGCAGTTACCTCCTGGTTGAAGTTACCATGGCTGATCCTCAAAGAGGCTTGAAGTTGTTCAGACCTCATTGATTTCTACTCCATGGACCTTGTTCATGTTCCACTTCATCCCAGTGTATTTATCCACACACTGGAAGGGCTGATCTAATCCCGGATCCTAACCTTCCTCCATTACACATTGCCATGGAAGCCACAGGTTTTTGATAGAATTTGGAGGGCTGATGTGCCAGTTCAGTGCTGGCAGTTTGCATCTCACGAAGCAGGAGGGTATCCTGGGGTGAAGTACCAGTAACGGTGCACGTTATGCAGTCTGTTTCTCCTGCTTTAGGAATGACTGTAAATCCCAAATACCAGGGCACTGTGGCTTGCTTTTCTGTAAGAAGAGGCTTGGCAGCAGCAGCAGCTTCCACTGAGAGAAACGACAAGAAAGAGAAAGCCTCTGAATTGCTGCCTGTGCTCAGGTGTTGTAGCTTCCCACACTGGTTGAAGGCAGTTCTGGGGTATGGGAAGAGACAGGTTCTGTTGCACCCTGATCCCCTGTGTCTGGGAATGGAGGTGGTTCCAAGGGCCGGCAGCAAACATTCCCCATATGGCAGTCAGGGGCACACATCACAGGATCCTCCTAGGCCAGAGGACAGAGTAGCTGATGTGAAGTGAGCTGTGTAGGTTTCCTTCCCCCTATTCCCTGTCACAAAAAGCAGGAGGAGATACTGACCCCAAACTGAACTATCTTGCTACTAGCACTGCTGATAGATAGGTTCTCTGGGTGAGATCTGTGGATTTTCTGCTTTGGAAGCTGGTGATGGAAGCTGCTTTCCTGCTGCAGGACACTTTCTGGTGCAGATGTTTTCAACCTTGAAACACTCATCTTACAGAGACAGGTGATCTTGCAGCAACAATCAGGTTACCCTGTTCTGCAGAGACAACAGCACCTGAGCTCTCAGAGCGCTTGAAGCTCTTCTGGGTCTTGAGCTGCTCTGGAAGGGAGGGGAGGACACATCATGTCATAGTGGAAGTATACATAGGGCTCCGTTTTCCACTACCAAAGCATTCAGAAGAGGCCTGCCTAGCATTTTCGTGTGGCATGAGCAAAGTGGTTGGAGGATTTAATACTGTCCATGCAGAATTCCCCAGAGTATTCCTGGCACGTGGCAGGGATATTACAAAATGGGAGGTTTCCTGACCAGTGGGGGAATTCTGCAGTGCTCATCATTCATTCTCAGCTCAGGAAGCAAGAACGTGGTCATAGAATACTGAAAAGAGAGAGAAAAGCTGATGAACTGGAGTTCCTTGAGTAGCTGCTGACTGTGACACATGGAGTCTTTCTGCTATCCTGCCTTTAAAGCCTAGTGGAATAAAGGTGTAAAGAGCTCAAGCTGCCTAAGCCAGACTGTGGTTCCTGCTGTAGCTTGGCCATTGCAGTGGTTTTGTGCAGGACGTCTCTTCAGTTGTATTCCATGCAGAATTCCCTTAGGTAACTGCTCCACTCCAGGAGGCTGCATTTTGCCAAGGGGCAGGTTTTGATGGATGATGTCCAGGATATCAAGGGTTGCAGTGGGGCTTCTCTTCGGTGCGGTTGCCCAGAGCCATAAATCCATGCTCTGGGAGGTTTCTGTGTTAATGAACAAGAACCACAGGTGACTTCAGCGATCCTTGGGCATCCTCTGTGTGCTTTGTAGTAAGATTTGGGTGGTCATTTTTAATGGAGAGGGATCAGATACCTATAAGGATTACAGAGTGATGGGGGGTTGTCTATAAAGGGTTAGAAGGCACAAAGAATCATGATTCACATGGCAAAAAGTAGAGCAGGATTGCCTCTTTGGTTTGATGGGATTAATGCTAAAACTGGTTATTTACCTGTTAGAAGCCTGGTCTGATGCTGTGCCTCATGCTCCTTTGGCAGGGCTCTATATACTCTACTATTAGATAGTATATATACTCTATATTCTATATACTATTAGATACACAACACACATCTCCTTTGTGGGAGGTTCAGCCCTGCCTCTGCTGTTCATGAGCCAGGCAGCATCCATGTTTGTGTTGGTTTTGGCTTATTTCCTCAGGGTCTACAAGAGGAGGAAAGCTTTATTGATCTGATAGAACCCAAACCAAAATAACTGTGTGTTTTGAAGTACAAACAAGTATATGTACGTGATAAAATGTATTTGTATAGATTATATATACCAAATACTGTATACTTCTGTAGTGGATAATTCACTAAGTGCAAACACGGAATAATAGGGAGATTGAAACTATAGATCCCTCTCCAGTGTAGATGGAGAGGGAGATGTCCTCTTTCAGCGTAGTTCATGTGCCCTTACAAACGCATATGTACATATATAATGCTCTAAAACCCAAACTGCTATATAACAAGCTGCTGCTAATGCAGAAACCCCAGTGTAACTGGCAAAGTACGTGTCCCAAGAGTGACTTGAGGGAGATGAAATGAGCAGATCTTGGGCTTTCAGACCTGCATAAAGGATGCTGGTCAGTAATTCCATGATGGATTTCCTTATGGATCTTTCCGTGCCAGTTGTTTGCATGTGGCTCCTGTGTGCTTGGCAGCTGGCTGACACCTCTGTCTGGTGATTGAAAAAGCAAGTGTTACTAGTGCAAAAGAACTGAATCTAAGCACTAGATTCACTTGGGCTTCCCTCTCCTCTATCTTACAATACCATTTGGCATTTTAACTCTCTTCTGTGATATTTTATATATATTGGATAGATCTCAGTTTTCTCTTAGCCCTCCCAGAATGTTACAGCAACGCTCACATTTGGAGCTAATTCTTCTGTTTTTCTCTAAATCTCGTATTTCAGCTAAAAGATTTGGTCAATCCCATTCCAGCCCATAAACCTTGACTTTCCTTTTCCTATTGCAGATTTGAAGTGGATTACTCCAATCACTGCACACAAGCAGTAGATTGAACATCAGGTCCATGTCATTTTCCAACAAGACAGTAGATAACCAGTCATCAGTTAGCAAACAATGTAGCTAAAGAAGGCTGATAATAGATTGGGTCCTATTAGAGATGCAGGGCAAGGCGTTACGGGAGTGTTTCCCTCAAACAATAATGATTTGAACAGATTTTAAAGCAGAATTTGTCCTTGGTTGCTTTCATTTTAACCTTGTTTTGCTTCACATTTTATGTTCAAGAAATGTTGTTTCTCACAGTAAAAGCAAGATAATCCTCCATTTCTGTAATAGTCTGCAAGGAAGTCACCTTTATGTTTTCCAAGAGCTTGGCACTTGACTTTCAAACTGTATTACATCTCCACCATTACTCTCAGTGCATTTCTGAGCTTGTTAAGGTTCTCCTAGTGTAGCTTCCATATTCCAGTGTAGCTTTCACGTGTCACTGTCACACAGAAGCATGAGAACGATAGCGTGTAGCGTAGCTTAAACTCAGACATTCATTTCTGTCCTTAGTTTCAACATTTAACTTCCATCTGTTCTTCTCCCCTTTTTTCTTTCATTTCCCTGTTTCCGTTTTTCCTCATGCTATGACATTAAAGTGGGTGCACTGAAAAGACTGCCCTTTTTGAGGAACAGACCGAAGGAAAAAGACAAAATGAAGGCCTTCTACCGTCGCTCCATGTGTAAGACTTTCTGACAGTTCAGCTTCTTCTCAATGGCTACACTGGCTTCCATTACTAATTTTTCACTAACCTCTCCCTGGACTGCGCTGTATTTTACCTCCTCTTTTGCAATGTGCAAGTCCTGCTACAATACAAGGAGCTGGAGCTTCCCCTTTTTTGAAACCTTGGCACTGAATACTTTATATATGTGCACACACACACACCCCCCCCCCAGTACTACACACACACACATACATATATATCTATTCAGTGCATTGTGACTGCATATATTTGTATACATAGTTGTCTATATACACATGTCTCTATGTGTATATAAACTGGCAGTGCACTGTGTTAAACGAAATAGCTGCAAATCACACATTTCATAAGCCTTTTGTTAAGAAGTCACTGTAACCTTTTGTTTAAAGAAAGGGTAGGAGATAGTGCGAGGCTCTGTGGTGGTCTGTCACTCTTCAAGTATCCATCAGTTGTTGTTGCCAAAGTGTCTGTATTGAGTTGATTTATTTGGTTTCCCAATGAGGGGTGGACAGTTTTCTCCAGTTATAGTGCAGTGAAGGGGAATATCATCAGATGTCATCTTTTCCAGACCCTTTTATTTGTTGTTACATGAAATCCAGTATCTCTGCAGTAACCTGCACTGTACAAGGATCCCGTATCACTGTTGACATCATGTTGTATTACACCTTTGCCCATGTTATCCTTCTCCATTCCATTTTCTCATTGCAAACAGTGAATCAAAGCTTCTAACACGCATACTGCAGCGCAAGCATGGCAATTATATGTAATAAAAGCAGTTTTAAGACCCATACTGAGCTGAAAGGAGTCGCTTGACTTACACCACTCCTCACTCATTGAGCTGATTGCATGTCATAACACGGATGATCTTGTGCTTGTATCTTCCAGTATTCAATATGCTTTAATGCTTAGAAAACTGTCCAACGTTTTGCAGTACAAAATAAGACCAGAAGCGAATACATTGATCATGCTGATCATTTGCTTTCATTTGCATCCCAGCCATGAATGACCTGGTGCAGTCCATGGTCCTAGCAGGAGGACAATGGACAGGTAGTTCTGAGCATCTGGAGGGTCCTGATGATATATCTGCGGGTAAAAGGAGGAAGGAGTTGGGAGCTATGGCCTTCTCCACTACAGCTATCAACTTTGCAGCTGTCAACTCTTCTGCAGGCTTCAGATCCAAGCAGTTGCTAAATAATAAAGGTATAGGTAGAAGCTTTTTGCACCGTAACGTGACTGTGTGTAACAGCAATTTCATGTAAATACTGGGTTTACTTCTTTTTTAAGTTATTCCACAGAAAGCAACTTCCATAAATTGAGTTGCAGTGCTAAGATGTGGCATAGGTTTAATAACTGTAGTTATATAAAGCGTTGGTGGGGTTTTCCTACACTGTGTTACTACCTAAGTAGAACTGGATTGGTTTGAAAAATGCCTCAGTATGTTTTACATCTTTCAGTAATCTTTCCATTTTGTTTCATTTTACATCTTCTTTTATGTCTCTGTGTATAGATACCACATCCTATGAAGATGTAAGTCCACAAGGTATTAGTGATGATTCTAGTACAGGATCGAGAGTTCATGGTAAGAGGTGAACTTTAACTGCCTGAATTAAGGATACATGATGTGAATGTAATGTTAACCAACTTTGCAAGGAGGAGTGAATGGCATGGTTAGGAGTGAGCATGCTTTCTGTGATTTGCCTCTCTTGAATGTGTAGTCTCATTTCTTCAGATTGTTCTTCTCTTTCTTAACTACTACATCAGATATTCTATATCTCTAGTAGATATTCTATCAAGTATCTATGAAGTGCATCTGAACAGGATCAAAACATTTTCCCTTTAAAAATTCATTTGGAGTTAATAGTAAAAGGAAAGTATAATTTCCATTCTAAAAGCCATTTTTAACCCAAGTCTGGCCTGATTATTCAAACATTTATCCTTCAGTGAAGCCTAAATTGGCCATGTATTTCATACAGTCATTTCCTTCAAGCCACGCTTGAAGTGAAAGCTGCCATAGATTATGTAGAAGTGAAGCTTTAATACTTAAAATGAGCAGGAGCACAGACCTTTCTGGGACAGTAACAGCGCCTTTCCTTGTGTTGCATAGGAGCGCAGGCCGTTATCTGTGCAGATGCTCTTGCTCCTCCTGTTGGTGGCATTTCAACCCTGTGCAAGGTTCCTTGTCAAATCTGTTGTAAGTGACCTGCTCACCAGCTGCTTGCTGCACGCCCTTCACCTGCAGACCCTGGTTTCCCACTAACCAGCCTGGTTCAACTCTAAACATACTCTCTGTTTCTCTATTTCTCTTTTCCTCTCCCTTGTACCTTTACTATTCCTGTAGTGCCCTTTCCTAAAGTGTCCTCTTGGGCTGCCTGGAAATCCCTTCGCTTTCTGATGTGTAAGAAACCACTTTGTTGGCAATGGGCATGCTGAGCCTGTGCAGTAGTGCATGATCCTGCCTCTGAGCATTCTGTGAGCAGAATGTGGAGGTGCCGTGCCACCCGCTAAAACCTGGGTCCTCATCGTGTCTCCTCATTTCCCATTTAGCTTCCAGACCAGCCAGCCTTGATAGTGGCAGGACATCCACTAGCAATAGCAATAACAATGCTTCACTCCATGAAGTCAAAGGTATGCTGTAGGTGAATTCACATACGTGCTTCGTGTCCATTGTTTTCTCTGTAAGATCATCTATTATAGGTTAAAGTAAGTGAAAAATAAAAGAATTCCCACTGAACACCACAGATGGATTTTGTTTAGGTGTTTCATAGCTTTTACTCCTCAAATTAGGAAAGGATACTTAATGCAACTTACGTTTTTCATAGCTATTAAAGGGGTGATATTAGTGCGTAAGTTACAAACCACTGTAAACCAAACCTAACCCAAGGAAGAATGTTACAAAATAAGAACTCCTCCAAATTACTTTAAAATGGCTCATTTGGAAGCAAGGAATTGCTCCATTGTGGTTTTTTCCTCCTAGCATCCCACTGCTGTGGAGCTCTGTGTGTAACACACAAACTGGACAAAACGGCAGCTGAAATACCAGCCTGTAGTGATCTGTATTTGTTTCTAAAGGATGGATAACATCCCTGGATTTATAAATATCATAGATCACGAGTCCTGAGGCATTTTTGGTTATAATGGGAATATTAATCTCTAGCTGGAGGCCATTGGATATACTAGACTAGAATGCTGCCAACTCAAGTCTTCATTTAATACTAGTGGTTTGCATTTATTAAACAGTATCAGATTGGAAGCTCAGAGGTGAATGCCAGCTTGAGATTTGGATTAGTTTTATTAGTTTCCTGGGTGTATTGGCTTAATTTGTGTCTGTTCCATGAGTCTTTGGGGTTCTCCTCGCCCCGTTTTCTGTACAGCACTGGAAATCTTGTTCTTCAAAGTTAATGTCATTCCTTGGGAGTAACACGGCATAGGAAATACTTGGTTATTCACCAGTATTTTTCAAGCAATTCACAGTTACTGAGCAATAAAAAGAATTGGAGCTGTGGAATTCATTTTGCATTGAATGCCATGTGCTTCAGTTGTCATAAACTACAAGTAACAGCAGAAGCTGTGGCAGAAGCAGCGTTCCTAAATTGTCCTCATTGAAGAACTGTGTTTAAGAAACATTTTTTGTCCATTCCATGCTTTGTATTTCATTTAATGTAAACCCCATTACTGGTACAGTAGAGCATGTGACTCACCACGATGCTGAATAAGAACGGAGGCTCCTCTTTAGCCCCTTATATGATGTTCCATAGGTGGAGGCCCAGAGTATAAGTGAGAGGTAGGGGTTGTATTCAGAAACCCCCATGATGTTTAAAGAGCTGTAAGAGGTAAGTCAGGGGAGTGCAGTTGTGTTAATCTGCTTGGTTTGAGTAAGAAAAGACAACTGGCTTTAGTATTTTAAACTGGATTTAGTATTTTAAGTGGACTTTGTTAATCGAATCTGATACTGTTCCAGATGTGAGTATGGTTGTACTGTTCAACAGCTCCCATATATTCCCATGGAATCACTGAATGCCGTTTGCCCCAAAGCAGGTGCAATTCACAATCAGAGCAGGCCCCAGAGCCACAGCAGCGGGGAGTTCAGCCTGCTGCACGAGCATGAGGCATGGTCCAGCAGCAGCAGCAGCCCCATCCAGTACCTGAGGGGTCACACGAGGTCCAGTCCTGTGCTGCAGCAGAGAACGCCCGAGACGCTGGATGCTCGTGGCAGGCACGTCCGAACGGGTTCCCCTGGAAGTGAAGTCGTGACCCTGCAGCAGTTCCTGGAAGAGAGCAACAAGAGTACCTCCAGCGAGGTTAGTTTAATGGTGCTTTAACTGCCTTGTCCCACATGCAGAGTTAATGGAGACTGGGAGCGAGTGGAGTGGCTGTAAACTGCGTGGAGTTAGTGACTTGTGTGCAGTCAGGAGTGCTGTGGGTGGCATCTCGGTAAACTGCACCCGCTGGATTATACACAAAACCAGGTGGGATTTTGCAGCTTAACTCCTTCCGGGTTACTTGGGTAGGAAAGTCCATCTCTGGTGCACAAAACTGAGACCTGGTGCACTCACCAGAGCCGAGGTGAAGGCCACAAACTCAGGGCAGGTTTACTTCCCATTCAGCTCTTGTCTGCAGTAAGCGGGTGATGTTTTACTTCATTCCCTGAGGAGAGGCTCTTGTCTGCTTCAGATTCATGTTTTAACTGGGCAGAAAAGTAAAGAGCTTGGAGCTCACTGAAGTCTGAGAGGAATAAGGCAAAGAGAATGTTTCTTTCAGTTGGTGACAGTTTGTTAGAAGCCCAAAATCACCTTGTCCCTTAGTATTCCAATTGCTTCTTCACTAGTTCTTGAGGAGTAGAGATGTCCAAAAGCCAGAAGAGCTGTAGGATAAAGCATGCCCATTGCTGTGATTAGGTCCCGTCCTCAGAGAGAACCAGAATCCATCTGGTTTTGATGCCACAGTTGAAAATGAACACACATTCACATCTGAATTGACTGGGGAAGTCAGAGGTTCCAGACTTGAATCTGGAACTGAGTTCCTGGGTTTTTGTGCTAGATCCTTCCAATGACCTCTCACCTGTGGAGTCTCTGACAAGGATTTTGGGGTTTGAGCATATTTCTGGCAATAGAAGCAGCAGAAACCACCTGAGTCACTGTTGTTCATGTATCACAGACCCGTTCACAGTATCACAACATCATTCAGGCTGCAAGGGGATTCAGGAGGTCTCTTTCCAGTCTTCTGCCAGAGTATTTCCTTAATGCTTTTAACTTAATTCTTCCCAAATTGACCCTTTCACTCATATAAGAAAAAATGGGGAGCTCTCTGGTCCAGATGGAGGCACTGCGGGTGCCCCAAAGTCCTGTGCTTTGTGTCGCTGTGTGAGGTTTTTGTCTTTGTTATTTGAGCAGTGAAGGAATTTGAGCTTTCAGCCCTGGATGATCAGTGTCAGTTGCAATGAGTCCACATGAAATGGTTCAGGAAGTCTCAGTGCGTGATGGCACAGGGCAAGTGAGTGAGAAGATGGAGTTTTGACCGTATGCTTTGCTGAGTTAATCAGGGTTAGAGAAGCTGACTCCAGGTAGCTGTGCTCTGCCTGGTTTTCAGAGTACTTGTAAGCTGTACAGAAGACTCCGTGGTACGTACCATAAACATCCAGTGCTGCTTTTAGAGCTGAGAAATTGAAGTACTTTTAGGAGCTGTTCTCCATTTATGTCCACAAAGGTGAGAATTCCGGTGTATAAATTCCTGTTTCACCTTTGCGGCAGATGAAATCAGCAAGTGAAGAGAATCTGTTAGATGAAGTGATGAGGAGCTTATCCGAGTCCTCGGAGCTGGCAGGGAGGGAGAAGCTGAGGAAGCAGCCGTCTGCCGGTTGTGGCATCGTGAGATCGCTGAGTGTCAAAGCCACCATTGACTTCTCAGACGGACGATCCCTAAAGCCAGAGCAGGTGGTGAGGCCCAGCCTTCGGAAGAGCGACGATCCCACCCTGACTCCAGTGAAGTCGACAGGAGGCACCCAAGGCAAGGCCAGATCCGTTAAGGAAAAGCTCCAGCGCCAATCCCACGATTGCAATCCCTACGCCACCTTACCTCGTGCCAGCAGCGTCATCTCCACGGCAGAAGGAACCACCCGAAGGACAAGCATTCATGACTTCTTGTCCAAGGACAGTAGGCAGCCTGTATCAGTGGATCCAGCGCCAGCCGCCGCCGACAGGAGCGTTCCATCGGCCTCTAGTGAGTACTCAGCACACCAGTTACCCTCTCCTTTTGTTCACTGCGTGGCGTACAGAGTAGATCGTGTCCCACAGAGCGATGCAGCTACTGCAGTTAAGCCCCGTACTGTAGGATGTCACTCTGATGTGCCTAAAACTTCCAGGATGGAAAGGCCCAATTTCTGGGAGAGAACTTTGCTAAGCTCAAGTGTGTTTAATGATAAATCCTCTGGTAGTGACAGCACAGGGGCGCTCACTGTGGCTCATCCATTTTTATCCCTTAACACTGAACTAGTTAGTAATATAAGCGGGTTGCCTCACAGACCTACATCCAGACCAGCTGAGCAGGCAAATCTGCCAGCATTTAGATCAGTGCCAAAGAATCCAGAGCAGCCTCCTGCTCCCCAGGAGCCTGCTCGTAGTGACCCACGGTCAGCTCTGAGTGGTGAACTTGTTCCTACCCCGTGTGTGAACACCAGTGAGGCCGAATCCCCACTGCTGGTCTCTGAGGATAACAAAACTGTGTGGTACGAGTATGGCTGTGTATGATAAGGAAGTTGTATTATTAAATATATGTTTATATAGTCTCACACAACACATAGGTGTTCCGCTCAGTGTCCACTGGACTTAAGAGCTTTCACTCCAATGACAGAACAAGCCCATGTTAGCTCTGTGGGTGGATGTTTGTAGAGCTCAGTTGTGTACTCCAGCATGTTTGAATGTGTAATTGTAACCTCACCAAAGTCTGCATGAACCATTAATTGCACTGTATATATTTTGCATGCCTTGAAAAGTCTTTATAATGCAAGCTATGGTTTTATTTGTCACCCATCAGATACTTTGGTTTCTCCCTGTATGTTACTGAATGCATGTCAAACCAGTCGCATGCTGCACTGCCACACATGGCACCACGAGCGATTCCAGTACAAAACCAGGACTTTTCAGATGTAACAGTAACACACTGAGGATGTATTTGGAGTAAAAATACCAACCCTTCTTATTACGTAAATGAGACACTAATGAAAAGAAGTGGTTAGAGAGATTCCAGTGTCATACCCTTTTCATTGATGCCATGGCCTGGCATAAACAGACTTCGCACAAGGAACCGTTAACAGCCCCATAATTCAATGCCTCCAGCTTGCACAATAAACATGAATTACTGCTCCTAGTTATTAGATTACTTGAACATTAATGTATGCAAAGACCATCCATAATCCTGATAAATCTTAGGAGGAGGTGATAAATACTTACATGATGCACAGCACTTGTAATGAAAAAATGACCCTTTCCACCTCTTCCCTTTTCTGTGCTTTGCCTCCCCACGCCTGGTGTACAAATGTGGTGAAGTATGGATTATTAGGAGTCAACGGAGTTATAGGAGACCCCTTGTGATGTGTGGTAATAAAAACCTGTATTGATCATGGTGGAAGCTCATTGTTTCTTCTGAATAGAAGTAACACACAATAGAAGAGGTGTGTGACAGGGATAACGGTTACATTAACACAGCTAAATAAAAGACACAGTCACCAAGACACTGCTTGTAAAGTTATGTGAGTATAGGGATGCTGAAGCGAGTAACTTGTTAAATCCCAAATGACCAACTGCAGTGAAATGCTGAAAGGAACTGCTTCATGTGCCCCTGTGGCTGCAATGGCTTGAAACCTCTCTATGGTGAATATATAACTATATATATATAATGTTATATATAGAACAGTTTAAAATTGTATCATACTTAAATTCTCATTCATGAGGCTTCAGATGAGCCCTTCTCTGCCAGAGGCCATAGTTACCAACAGTTATGGCAGGCCAACATTATGACCTGATGATAACATATCTAGAGGAGAAATACTTCAGCTCTCCAATACTGGAAATAATGAATGCCATATTCCGAGTTTCCCATCTGAATCTCTTTTGCCAGTGGTTCTGTGGCACTCATGGTACTGCTGGAGCTTTAATTCCTGAGTGTTTCACTAGGGAGAGAGCAAATTCACTGCTCTTTGAGGAAAGCAGCAGACACATCCCATGTCTTAGCCTAGAAAATCGCCATGTCAGACATGGGAGTTGTTAATGGAGATAGCCCTTCCCAGAGCTCCAGCTCCATTCCGAGGTGGGGAAAAGGAAGGGGGGCAGAAGTTTGGATGTTTCAGAGACATTTTGTGCAGGATAAAATGACTTCCACAGTGTGAAGCAGCCATCCTTCCCCACGGCTGCAGGCGTCCCTTGGCACAGGGCTGATAAGTGTTGCTCAAGTGAGCTGTCACTTGCTGCCGAGCTCCCTCTAGAATTGTCTCACTGTTAGAAACCCCAGCCCCAGATCTGAAATACCATCTGCGTTTCACAGGCAGCGGGAGCAGCGAGTGCTGCTCTCTGGCCCTGTCACTCGACTTCTTTTCTGTTAATCTCTGTGTTGGAATTAGCTCTGAGGTGAACAGTGCTGAAGCGACGTGAGCAGAACACATTTTGTGGGTTATTGAAGGCATTATAGAGCTCTCAGGACTTATTATAAACTCACCCTGTGCTGCCAGTATCTGTATCATCTGCTTAACTGATTGCAAGCCTGTGTCTTGCAGCGAGCCTGCTTGTTAGGATAAGAACGAGGTTTGTAGCTCACGGTGGTATCTTCTCCTTAGATCAGCTGCTGTTTTCTGAGACATCGGATAAGCTTTAGTGCATGACACTAACTCGGTTGCCAGCTTTGTCCTGCTTAGGTCCTTGGACTGTCACAGCTGCAAACCCCACCAGTATTGTCTCCAGATACATTGCAAACCTTCCAGCATTGAACCCTGACTGTAGCTGGGAGCAAGGCCAAGGTCTGAAGAGAAGTTGTAGAGGTTGCCCCAGTAGAGTGAAGGTAAAGCTGCTGTCCAGGCACTGGATATGCTGTTTCCAGCCCCTGCCCATGCAGCACTGCAGTTTCAGCCACCTCATTTCTCTTCTTAGCACTGAGCTTTCCAAACCAGCCAAACCTGGCAGTGAATATCTGTGCCTTTTAATGCCTTTTCACCTCTGTTTTACGTTACCCCACTGCGGGGGCAGCATTAACACAGCTGCTCTCTTAAACCCAAAGGGCTTCAGAATAACTGTTAGTGCCTTGGAACATGAGTGCCTCGTATCCTCTACAGCAGTTCTAGACTCACCTTGTCCAGGTCAGGGTGCCATTTTGCATGGTGTATAACCTCCTAATGAACTGTATTTCAGCTCTGAGGGTACCAGCTCTCTGTGCTCTCCTGGGTTTGCTCCACAGAGTTCAGCACAGCAGCAGACGCATGCTGCTAGAGCTTTTAGAGCCTCTGAATGACAAATTGTCAACATTCCTTTATTATACAGGAGAGAAAGCAAATGTTTTCATGTACAGAAGGGTTATTTTTCCTTCCTGTTTTATTCTTTAACAATAATATCATGGATGTCTCTTGTGGTCTGTGCTCAAACAGTGGAAGAAGCTGTGAGGTTCCTTTCAGACCAAACTGCTGCCACTCCTTAGCCATGCAGATGGTGCCCTTGCTCATTCCTTGGTCCCTGCTGCCTTTAAAACTGAAGAGTGAGGGCTTTGCATGGTAATTACAAACACTAAATAGGTGGCTGCTGGCCAGAAGAGGCTGTGTTGTTCAGGCTCAGTGATTCTGTGTGCTTGCTGTTAAGGTTTGCTCGATGCTTTGCTTGCAGTGCGTGGTAAATGGAGATCCTGCATTTTGCACGTTCAAGCTGTTGCATGCAAAGTTAATTCAGTGTTTTGCAGAACTGATGAACACAGATGAGCTGAGTCCTTGCTCTGCTGGGTTCAGTCAGCCTGGGTTCCATTGGGTTGTGTTCATTTCCTTTTCATGCAGGCAGTTAGGGTTAGTGTATCTGAAAGGGAAGTGTATCTGACTGTGGCTTTGAGAACAGTACCTGGTTATTCTGACTGCTAGGATGAATTGTAACACGTGTGGTTGAGCAGGCACCTCCAGTGAGTTTCTTCCATCCCTCTCCTCTGTCCTTTCCTCTACAAACAAACACAAAGATGTTGAAGTGTATCCTTTTGCTCTGCTAATGAGTAGAATGTATTTTAATGCATGAGGGGTTTATTTTCATGTCCTGGTCAACACAATGAATAACGTGAAATGCTTTTCTCTGCAGATGTGGAAGCTATCCCAGAAAGCAGAAATTCAAAAAGCAGGTCTAGGGAGCAACAAAGCTCCTAATTCTATTACCCACTCCCTGAGCTGTGGGCCAAGTGGTGAGTTTCCTGCCCAAAACGTAAATGAGATTAATTTCATTTACAACAAACTAACAGCATTACCTATGAGAACAAGTGCACATTGCATTAACCAGTTGTAAATGCTGCTTGCTTAACTGGCTTCTGTCTCGCTTACTGGTTAGGCCAGAGCAGGATGGTTTCCAGCAGTTGTTTTGCCTATGTAGGAAAGGGACTTAGCATCCCATCGGCCCTCTGCCTCTAAAAATGACACTCACTTTATTTCTCGTATTTCCTGAGGAAGAAAGTTAAAGAAAGGAGTAACGTTGAAGTCAGTTCTTAGAAAGGGACTGATTAAAAGAGCAGTTTAACAGAACAAAAAGCATTCCATAGCACAAGGAGACTGCCTTTGTACAAAGCTTGTCTTTGGCATCCTGTCCTCCTCTTGACTCCATTAAACCACCTTTGCTGCATGCTGTTAGTGCTGTTAGTTCTGTTAGTGACTTAACCCCTGTACTTTATACTTCCCCACTTTTAAGCTTTTCTTATGTTCTTTTCTCTTTCCGCCTTTCAACTGACCGCAGAGAGAAAAGTGTCCTTCAGTATCTCAGTATGAAGCCTTTATATCTGAAGTAACAAGACAGCGACTGTAGGAATCAGTAATAAGAATTAAGGGAATTTTTTACCTTCTTCGTGACTAGAGCAGGCAAGACATAAAAACCTACCTACCTTCCTCCTTCCTTCCTTGAATCAAGGAGCTCTACTGGAGTCTGCTGCCGGAACCTTGTAGATGGTCTTAGGAATTATTGCACATTGCACTGTTAAGATCTACTGAATAAAGGACAGTTCTCATCTCTCCCTAAGGACCAAGGATTTTAAGGTCTCAAGAATTTACTCCAGGGGAAAACAAAAAGAGAAATAAAAATACTTCTTTCCTCTTTTGTTTATGAAATTAGCCACTGATTTGCTTAAGCTTCTGCTAATAATTAGCCAACCCCCCT
>NDXB01019902.1:0-10706 GCA_002631895.1 Agapornis roseicollis | reverse complement strand
GGAACTTGATGATCTTAAGGTCCTTTCCAACCCTAACTATTCTATGATTCTATGATTCTATGACTCTGAAGAGGTTTTAACATTAAGATATGAAGATGGATCATAATTGTAAATATATCATATTCAATTAATTTAAATTTAAATCAGATTCATTTGACTTTGGTCCCCTGAGCCATCCTATGGAATCAATGAAATTAATCAAAAGAATAAATTTTTGTGAAACAGCATTTCAGCACTTCCTCAAAAAGGTGTAAGAAATGTCAACATGAGGATAAATTCCCTCTCTACAGGACTGCATCCTGGCTTACAAGAAATGCAGTGATGAGTGGGCAAAATTCCTTCCTTACATATTATTCTCTGATGATGTTGCCAGCCAAAATGCCAGTTCATGCCCATTTTGAAACTGATTTTTATGTCACTGGCAGCTGTCTAATGGTGGACTACAAGATACATCTGTGGTGATAGATCTGTATCTTGAAGCTTCCTACAGAACCTTTCAGCAAAATTTTAAGAGAGAAATTATGTGTGTTTATTCTCTCCAAAGGTATCAGAGATTTACTTAATTCTCATTAACACAAAAGGAAATGTAAAAAAATTACTTCTACATAAATAAGTTGTTGTAAAACTTTCACAGCTACATTAGAAATTCCTTGACAACCTCTTCTATTTCTTTTTAGCAAACACTTAACTGTGTGCTCTATTAAATTTTGCTCTAGATGCAGCAAAGCAGTACTGAATATAGTGAGAAACCATTTAACCAAATTAATGTCTAATGCAGTACTGGTCTAAATACACATTCTATGTATGTCAAGGATAAAACAAAAGCAAATCAGAAAGAATATTCTCAAACAGACCAAGTAAGATGCAACAGATCAAACAAGGAGGTTGCAGCTCAGCCTTTTTTCATGCAGTTACTTTCATTAAGACAGTAGTTGTGGAAGCTGCTCAGCACCTCTCATAAACCTACCCTATCTGTGACTACTCAAATAAGCAAGTGTTACTGCTTAAGGCTTTACATGTTCTTACACCATAGGTGTAATATGGCAAGGACAGCACCCCTTCAAAGGAATAGTTCAGCTACATTTCAGCCTAAGTGCAAGGGTTTAGTAAAAGCACCTACAAGTTACAGAACCAGAGCTTCTTTGCAGTGGCTGGTCTTGTAATTAGCCGTGTTTAAATAAGTATCTTGATGGTGTAAACTCTGTTCACACAAGCTTGCAAAAAAAGTACTACCTGTCTCCTGACCTCTAGCTCAGCAGGAATGTCTTCATCCTTTCAATAAAGGAAGGCAAACATCAGAGTAGAATACGATTTGCATGTCTCTCTAAGAAGTAAATCTAATAAAATTTTGATAATTTTTTTATGTCACTGCTTGAACGTGTCACCTGTGGAAAGAGAAACATTATTTTGAATCCTATAAAACTGTATTCTTGATCAACCTGTTAATGTAGTACTTCCCATAAAGCAATTAAGAAAAACCCTCATACAAGTACTAGTTCTCATTAACACTGACCAAGCCGAAGCTCAGAGATTAAACATTAGTTTTTTTATATATGTAGGCACTCACCTCTCATTTTAAATATGTTTAATAACCCAATCCTAACTGCTCCAAAATTAAACTAGAAATTATCTTAGATCACTTGCATTCTCCTTTAATGTTCTCTTACTGGCTTCCACACTTAGTTTCTGTGAAAACATAAGCAAAACCCTTAGGCTAAGAACCCCTGCGTGTAGGGGTGGGAAGTTCATCCCAATTTGGAAATAATTTGAAATACTTACAAAAGAAATTCATAAAAGAAGCACTTGGATCTAGAGGCCAGATCCAGAAAGGGATAAATAAACCAGAGTAAGCTGCTAACATAGACAACTGGTGTTCTTGATGCTTTCAGCTAAGGTGCACACTTGGAATTCAAACACAGTGATTCAAGATTTAGAGGGAGGCACTGTTCACTGAAGCACTGTGAGGGAAGGAAGGATCTACCTTGTACAGAAATGTGGATGCTTTCCAGTCCTACTTACTCTTATTATATTAGCAAATGTTGCCTTCCAGAGCACTGGAATTTCAACATGACCAATTAGGCAGAGAAGAATTGAGGTGAATTGAGGCAAATTAAGCAGGATCAGGAGGAATCCTGCCAATTGAGCAAGGACCACAGACAAATATATCAAGCACATGTACACTGGAAAAATATTTTTATAGTTTCATTTGGTTCAAAAGACCAAATTCAGAACAAGAACCATTTATCAAAGGTAGTACTGGACATACATTTCTGTACTATTTGGCAATCAGAAAGAAAGAGGTATAAAATACCTCAGTGTTGCAGAGAAATCAAAGAAAACCACTGAGCACAGGTTATACCACAGACAGGGAACAACTCACCAGAAACAAGTTGCAGATGCCTTTAAAAAAACCCCTTGGCATTCTTAAGGAATCTTATTTTAAAAGATTACTTATTAATTTCAACTGGTTACTTACAAAATCAAACAGACCTGAAATATGGAGCTTATTTTCCTTATCTTTGCATTCTTGAGAGTCTAAAGATCATACAGGAATCAAAGACCTCCTGTTTTCCACAGTTACTCATCTTTAATTCCACTATATTGTTTTGGCCATACCCACAAGGCAATAGGGCTGCTATGTGATTGATACTATTCCTTGTGCAAGTATATGCAGAAATATGTCTGATCCTTGTGCAAGTATATGCAGGAATATGTCTCATATTTTTACTGATGAACCCTAGGAAAATGCAGGGAATGATCATATCTTGTAGGAGTACAAGACATACAAGGAGCACAAAAGACATTCTTCAATATGCTCACCTCTTTGCTACATGTCAAAGCTTTCACTAAACTGAAAAGGTCTAACTTCATTCAATAAATGTCAGTAGTTACAATTTTTCTCTCCAATCCAGGAAAGAAAAATCCACCCAAATAAAAAAATGCATTCATCTTTATGGAGAAGTTGTGCTTTCTTTTGCTATCAAAGTAATGTAAAAAACAAAAATACACCTTAGTTGGATGTTTATGGTATATCAGACAACACTGACTGTCTTCTGAACAGTAGAAAAGTGTCGGATGATAAATTGCTGACTATGAATCTCATGAATCAACTTCTATATAGACTGAGTATTTAGGAAATGGTCCTGACAAGATGCATTTTTAGTTCATATTGTCCAAATGTAAATTATTTGAACATGAAGGAAATTCAGTGTAAAGATCCAAAGCTAATCAAAATCCAGTGCTCAGCAAGAGGACCTCTTACTAGATCTGTACCCAATTCCAAAAGGATGTGTTGTTTCAGTGCTGTAAACTCCATGGGGTACAGCATTATTATTGTTGATTGAGAAAAAAAAAAAGTCTAAGAGAATAAAAGAGATGGGAAAGCAGTTAAAAGCATCTTTGACAAAGCTTCAATTCCTATGCAAGTGCACACTACCAGTGCTAAGCAATTTTGACCATCCAAATGTTTTTAGAACACAGCTGGTGACATACCTACTCCAAGATATGAGAAAATGTCAAAATCACAGCTACTTGAAACTTTCTTTTAATGCATAAGTAGACAAGGAATTTTAAAGATAAGGAAAAAAAGTTATAATGTACCATATAACCCTAAAGAATTATTTCCTCTTGTGTTATGAGCATGTGCCCTCACCACATGGCTGGAAAGCTGCCTAAAAAGCTGACAACTGCTGAGTTCACCTTGTGTGAAATCAGATGAGGTTATCCATTTCTAAAGTCGTACCACAGGTGTTGTCTACAGTGGGATATTACAATAAACAGCAGTTAACAGAGTTATTCTCATTTTGATGCAACCCAGGTGCTCAGCTGTGCCTTATCAGTCTTTCTAGCTTGTGCTCTCAATTAGAAAATCAGAGATTCTGGCATCTGGAACAGGAAGACAAGAGAAATTAACATTACCATTTCCCAGATGGATTAAATACAGCTTGCACCTGCTCTGTTTACTGCTGAACTGGTAAAAGCAAGATTATTACTTCTACTTTTTCACGAGTTAAATTTTACAGCTTAACCATCCAACACAGTAAGGGCCACTTTTTAATTTGACCCAAATATAATCCTCCTCCTACACAAACCTCCCTGTTAGGGTAGGGAGGCACTGGAATGGGACTCTTCNATTAAATACAGCTTGCACCTGCTCTGTTTACTGCTGAACTGGTAAAAGCAAGATTATTACTTCTACTTTTTCACGAGTTAAATTTTACAGCTTAACCATCCAACACAGTAAGGGCCACTTTTTAATTTGACCCAAATATAATCCTCCTCCTACACAAACCTCCCTGTTAGGGTAGGGAGGCACTGGAATGCGGAGGGACTCTTCATTAGGGACTGTAGTGACAGGACAAGGGGTAATGGGTTCAAACTTAAACAGGAGAGGTTTAGAATGGATATAAGGAAGAAATTCTTTCCTGTTAGGGTGGTGAGATGCTGGAATGGGTTGCCCAGGGAAGTTGTGAATGCTCCATCCCTGGCAGTGTTCAAGGCCAGGTTGGACGAAGCCTTGGGTGGCATGGTTTAGTGTGAGGTATCCCTGCTTATGGCAGGGGGGTTGGAACTAGATGATCTTAAGGTCCTTTCCAACCCTAACTATTCTATGATTCTATGCCCAGGGAAGTTGTAAGTGCTCCATCCCTGGTGGTATTCAAGGCCAGGTTGGATGAAGCCTTGGGTGGTGTGGTTTAGTGTGAGGTGTCCCTGCCCATGGCATGGGGGTTGGAACTAGATGATCTTAAGGTCCTTTCCAACCCTAACTATTCTATGATTCTATGGAATCAGTTGTTGTACACTGAAAACGTAATGACAACAAAACCTGAAAGTTTGTTTTATTTTACTGCTGCACCATAACCAGAGATTAGCATATGCACTTGGGATAATTGCAAACCAAAATATACAATTGGTCATGCATTTTGTGTATGTAATTTGGAGTCCAGTTCATCATCTGGCACAGGAAATACTGGGAACAGCTTTATAGCTGTATAGTCATGTTTATTTACACCATTCTGGAAAAGAAGGGTCTGATTGTTTTCTGCATGATCAGTGTGTAGCAATCATAGCATAAATGAGACATAGTCAAATGAATTTGAAGTAAAACAAGAATTTGTACATTCTCTGCCTGCTGCATTATTATTGATATGCTTTTGCTTTTTGCTTCGTGGAGTCATAGAACCATAGGCTGGTTTGGAGTGGAAGGGACTTAAAATTCATCTAGTTCCAACTCCCCACCATGGTCAGGGACACCTTCTACTAGACCAGGTTGCCCCAAGCCCTGTCCAACCTGGCCTTGGACACTGCCAGGAATGGGGCAGCCACGTATTACTGCATTTGGCAAAAGAACTCAGCTCCTGCCCAATTTCAAGAAAAACAAAGAATTACTGAAGAAGAAAGGAAAAGGAATTCCACAAATAGATCTGCACATGATAGACATACATAAGAATGCATATAAAATCCCAAAGAAACAATGTCTACATTGGTGCGACAAATTCTGTAAGCCTTTAAGCTGCAAGCAGAATACCTCTTTGATCCTGCACTTTTTTTAACTGTTACAGATTTCAACAGCAGTTCACAGACTGAAGCATCCGTCCCTAAGAGACTGGTGAGATACTGTAGGGATTGATAAAAGGAAGAAATGCAGCCACTTAGGGCTTACTCCCCCAGAAAAGGCCATGCTAGGAAGAAAAGAGTGTCTTTCAAAAGGGCAGTATGAGAAGCAGAAATTAAGCATCTGCCTTGTGTTGCAGCTACATTTAGAATCACAATCTGACCCTATGTATGCAATGGCCTCAACTTAAATTAGGTGAGGAAACCCCGTGTCCCAAAACTAGGAAAAGAAGATTCACTTGCATTCACTTAAGGCTTCTTTCAGACTTGCATTATACAGCTTTGTAGATGCTGAAATACGAGTTCCTAACTGAGAAATTAAAGAGAGAAATAAACACAGTATGGGAACGAGATGAAAACCTACGGAAAATTTCATATCACATTTCCTGCAAGGGAGCTTTTGTCACAGAGATGAACCTGGCTGCATTAACAAGCCCCCTAGTTATTCTCAGCAGCATGACTTCCAACAGCCTTTGATACGCATAATGACAACTTTGCAGTATTAAAGCTTAATTTGTTGTGAGTAGAATTCTTCCTTGATTTTCCTCTCCACTGACTGATACAATTAATTCCCCTGACAGTGCTGCTTATAAAACCAGATAAGTCAAGTTAAAGCAGTTAATAACAAACATATATACACCACACATTTTTTTCTACACCTGCAATATGTTCTGCATATCTTTTATGTAGAAACCATGAGCCTTCTTAAAAATATATAGTTTATGTGATAAGAATTCTTAATTTTACATACATATATACTAATGACCTTAAGAAGAGAATTGCTGCAAGTCAGAACTTTATGTACTTTTCAGAAATGAGAATTGGATTTAGGTCAAACTGAAGTTCTAAATAAATACCACAGACTTTGGGGAAATCAAGTTCTTAACTGTGCAGCTTTGGTTCTGTAAACAGGAAAGATTAATCTGTATTTTCACTGGCATCTAATTCACATTACAATACAAATTTGTTTTGAACAAACAAATATATGATCTCTTATAAAACATTTTTCCTGACTGTTAATGAATCTAAAGTGAAACAAAGTAATAGCTAGGATGTTGGGATCTTCCCGTCTGTTCAGCCCTTAAGCAAACATCTCCTGAAAACTCACATTATGTATCTTCAGACTATAGAACAAGATATGAGGTACTGAATAAGGCTTCTCTATCCCACAAGTCAATTGAGTATTTGCACTTTGACTCTGCAATCAGAAGAACTTCAACTATATGCGTTCCAATGTTTACTTATGTACATCTTACAGATATCCATCCTGATGTGATAATACTGCCTAAAAGAGTTAAAATCAGAATTACAGTTCCCACAGAAAGTTTTTTTGGCATAACTATAATGTGAGTGCAATGCTTTGGAAAGATCTGGATGGATGCTGTAGACTATAAATAGCTGAACTGGTAGCTGCCTACTTGTTTTTCCAAACCATTCAGTCATTCCTGATTGGACTGGGGAGATGTATTGGGAGTTATGTACTATTAAAATACAAATAATATTGATAGTACCATTACTACTATCATGTACTTGCACTGGTATCTCTAAGAAACATTTATTAGCAGCAGTAAAGCAGAAGGCCAAAAGTTCTTTGCAAACCTTTTTACCATTTTAGAAACAGTATTGCACTGGAGGTACGACTTTAAACCATGTTGTCCTTTTGTAGCAGTCAGTCCCCAGATGCCTCAAAAGACATGACTCTGACCAAACAATCTGCTCAAAACCTGTTCTGAGCATCAAACAAAGCCCACAGAAATAACAGTGGGACATTTCAATACTAAACTTGCTATTTTTATTCTTTCTACTGGGAAATTACCTCCTAACATACTCTGAGAACTACTAATTAAGACCTACTAAAACCTGTTGCAGATAGAATATGCTGGGTAGGTACCAATCCTTTCTGCAGCGTGCCAGAATGCAAAGGTATGAGAACAGCAGTAGTGAAATGTAGCCAAAAGTGTTATCAGATAACAGCAGGAGAGCTCCTGTATCTGAATTAATAACATGGCAGTTAAAGAAGGCTGTTCTTGCACATAGCTAAAGGCAGAAGTCCTGACCAGAGCTGCTAAACTGTAACCATTGTGAAACTGCTGGGATGCTTTTACTAGCACCTATCTTTGAAGAGCAGTTAAGCTATTTTTGATATGATGGAATGGTTTGAAGATGAGTCAGATACAAAATTATTACTCTTTCTCCAATTCACTGAACCTTTTGCTGCTCTCCCCCTTTCTAATTTAATTTTACATCTCTAAAAAAATTAAGCATGATGCACTGCAGCCAGTAGTAATGGATGAAAAGGGAGAGTGCTACTTGAACTGCACAGCAGAAGTCTCATCCTGATTCAGAAGCCAAGAATATCTCTTTTGACTCACTGCCATGCTTCCCCTTAAGGCTCTAGCTACAATGCATGTTGCTCTTAGCTATTACCTAACAAAGAAATGCACAATATTTACTTTTGGAAACAGTTGCTCTTGATCCTACGATGGCAATTCTTCAGTGTACAAACATGTGAAAAACGCTTTGCATCACCCAGCTCTGTCTGAAGGCACTCCCAGAAACAGCAGCTGGGTGTGTGTGTGCAGCCACGAGTGACTGGGCTGAAAAGAACTTCAACAATGTTGTTTCTCAACAAGTCCTTTATGTTTTGTTTGATATTGCACTCAGTGCTGAGAAGCAAATACCTGGTGGATTCAGGGGATCAGGTATGTGGGAGCACATTTCTCCCCTGGTCCTGATGAAATTTATAATCTCAATTAATGCCTTCATGTATGGCTAAAATAATTTCTCTGCAGAAGTAATGAACAGGTAAGACATGGACATAACTTGTTAGCTCAAATAGATCTCGCTGGAGGAATTGCCCCAATTGCTCTCATTAGCTCTGGATGCCAATACTGAAAAAATGACATCCGCAGTGGAACAGATAAATAAACAAGAAAATCGGTGTTTCTGTACTGTAACTTCACATTAATACTTCTCTCTGATAGTTCTGAGTGGGTGGCCAAGGCCTGAGAATCTATGGAGTCCAGGTGTTCAGACATGGAGCTAAATTATCAATTGTCTATTTTGGATAATCTTTGATTGAAAAGCTGACCATTGGCAGTATATAGCTTCTCTTCTGCATGCTGCTGACAGGCCGTGCCCTATCCCTTTGGAAAATTGTCTTGCACAGACAGAATGGCAATGCTAAAGGCAATATTAGAAATCAGAAGCTCCAAGGTCTTTATACAGCTCTGCTGGAGCATGGAGTTACCTCCTGCACTTCAGCTGATGCACGAGGTAGGGAGCATCTTAGAAAAAACAGAAATCAGAGCAGGGGAGGAAGGGTATCACTGAATGTTAAGGAAATGGCTGAGTGTAAAGAAATGTGTGATTGCATCCATGAAATAGATTCTATGTGGGTGCAAATTACTGGGACAAGAGACGACACAAAATGCCCCAGAAGGATAGTCCTGAGGATCTTTTACAGTTTCCTTCCTCTATTCAAACTTGGATATAAATTATAAGGATGTAAAGTTACAGGAAAATAATAAACACAATTCCTTGTTTATGAAAGACTTTCACTTCCCAGACATAAAGCAGAAAATAAACGCCATCAATGACAGCAGAACTCTATCTAAGACATAAGGATGGTAAAACATGGTTTTCTTTAATAAGCAATTAACTAATGAGATGGTGTTATTTCAGAGTGAGCAAAGAGGACCTTTGCTTTGATCTACATAAGACTAATGACAGATTGGAATGCTATAGAAAGGAAGCAGAAGAACAACAGAAATTACAACATCTTAGGGAAAAACCTCTGTCTCTTAATGCAAAACAATGAAGGGATATATATAGTCTCTTCCCTAGAGCACTGAAATACTTGCTATATGAAACTACAAGTAAAAACAGCCAGTGTTTAATGAATTTGAATGAAAGCTTATAGGACTTCAGTATAGAAATGGACTGTTTATGTTCAAAGAAGTATTTTTAAAAAGTATATGTTTTCTAAAAAGTACTTTATAATTCAGTATAATGCTAAGGCTTAGAATAAATTATGCAAGAAAAACCAATTAATTGTAGGGAGGCAAACATAATGTGAGAAAAAATACAGTTTACCAAAGTAAAGGATGCCAGACCAATCTAGTATATTTTGAGAAAGTTAATCATCTTTTTGGAATTAAAATGCAGTGAACTCGGTCCACTGAAGTTGAAACAGATCATTTGATACAGTGCTCCACAGGAGATCATCGCTGAAAGCAGGAATGCTAGGAATTAATACCAATGTGAACAAGGAGCAACAAGTTACAATAAAAAAGGACTTATAAGAACTGAGCAAATTACCCCTTGGTATTCCTCAGGGATTGGTCTTTGGAGCAATACCATTTAATGTATACTGCCATGAATTGGGAATAATGATCAGGCCCAGCCTCAAAAAGTTTGCATGTGATACAAAGCTAGAAAGCATTGCCAGTACTGAGGAGGACCAGATGATCATACTGGAATTAGGTGACCTTCTTGCCTGAAGTGATAGAAATTTAATAATGCGAACTGCAAAGTCATGTTCTTGGAATCATCGGCTGGAAGCAACAGAGAAGGAAAAAGATCTGAGTGTTCTGATAGACTGTCAGTGTGCCAGAGCTGCCAGTATGACACAGCTGTGGAAATGGATAATGTAACATTCAGATAGGTTAGGTGAGACTTCTAGTTGAGAAGGAAATATTGAGTCTTCTAGACAAGGCACTGGTAAGATTTCATGTGAAATATTTAGAATCATAGAATAGTTAGAGTTGGAAAGGACCTTAAGATCATCAAGTTCCAACCCCCCTGCCATAAGCAGGGACAACTCACACTAAACCATGACACCCAAGGCTTCGTCCAACCTGGCCTTGAACACTGCCAGAGATGGAGCATTCACAACCTCCCTGGCCAACCCATTCCAGCATCTCACAAAGGAAANCTAAACCATGACACCCAAGGCTTCGTCCAACCTGGCCTTGAACACTGCCAGAGATGGAGCATTCACAACCTCCCTGGCCAACCCATTCCAGCATCTCACAAAGGAAAGAATTTCTTCCTTATATCCATTCTAAACCTCTCCTGTTTAAGTTTGAACC
>NDXB01019900.1:35211-50605 GCA_002631895.1 Agapornis roseicollis | reverse complement strand
CCCCCTCCCCCCCCCCCCCCCTTTCTTCCCCCAGCTCCCAGAAAGACGGGGAGGAAAATCAAAAGAATGTAACTCCCACAGGTTGAGATAAGAACAGTCCAGTAACTAAGGGATAACACAAATCACTGCTGCTGCCACCGATAATAACAATGATAAGGGAAATAACAAGGGAAGAGAATACAACCACTCACCACCTGCCAACCAATACCCAGCCCAACCCCAGCAGTAATCTTAACTCTTCTGGGTAACTGCCCCCAGTTTATATAGTGGGTATGACATGCTGTGGTATGGAATATGTCTTTGTCTAGTTTGGGTCAGGTGTTCTGTCTCTGCTTCCTCCCAGCTTCCCCTCCTCCCTGGCAGAGCATGAAACTCAAAAAGTCCTTGGTCAGAGTAAACATTACTGAGCAGCAACTAAAAACATTGCTGTTATCAGTGCTGTTCCCAGGCTGAAAGTCAAAAACACAGCACTGCACCATCTACTAAGAAGAAGAAAAATGACTGCTACTGCTGAACCCAGGACAGTATCCACCCCTTATTTCAAACCATTCACGTCATGCTCAGATCCCTTATTTTCAATATACCATCACTCTTATCTCATATATACATCCACACATACAGTGAGAGAGAGAGAGAGAGGGAAATCATTCCTTAATGCACAGACCAATCCCTATAAGGCTGCTGAATCCATCTGGTCCATGATGTCTGGCTCCATCTCTTGTAACAGTCTTTCAGAGCAGGAGAGAGAGTGTGATGTAATCAGTCTGCCAGGCCCCCCCATATTTGTACTTCAGCCATTGTCCTCCATACCAAAGAGGCTTTAACTACTTGGCTTTCTTAATCGCAGTGCGTTTCACACTCGTGAATAACCTGGGCAATAGTGTCCATTGCTAAGTCCATCCCTCCATCACAAGTCCATCTCTATGTTGTATCTCTGCCCTGATGGCTTGAGGTGTCATGGGCCTATCAGGCTCAAAATAATTCACCCTCCCCTTCAGCAGTCCACTTTGGAACACAAATATCGACAAATAGAGACAACTGTGATAGTGCCACCAAAAAGGCAGGGGAATAAAACACAAGACTGAAGGAACATGGTTTGCTTTGCTCGGAAGAAATGGATAAGAGGTCTAACAATTTTCAAGTATCTAATGATGGGAGGTTAAAATTGGATGGAGGCAGACTGTTCTTTAAAGTACACAACAGCAACAAAAACCTAACAATGGTCACAACCCGCAACAGGGAAATTCCAACTGTGTGTGAGGAAAGCATGCCTTAATAAAGAGAATGGTTAAGCACAAGAACTGAGAGGTCATGGAATCCATCCGTAAAGGCTTTCCTAACTCATCTTGAGCTTTTGATGATAGCCTTATGTTCAGCAGGATGTAAAACTTGACCCCAGAGGTTCTTCCCAAACTTAAGCTTTTTGATGTTGCTGTGGGCTTTTTTTTTCCCTAGATCTGGAAAACCTTTAAGTCTTATGTCTGAAACTTTAAGTTTAACAGTAGTCATCAGGTTTGCTGAAGATTTGTGTATCATTTCTCGTGGATGGTTATATACAGGAGATTGTCCTGTAATTAATGATCTGCTCTAGACTGATTTCTAAAATCTAGACTGATTTCTAAAATCTAGTCTGATTTCTAAAGTCTAAATCTAGACTGATTTCTAAAACAGTGTGCAGGGCAGTGATTATATGAAACATAACAGTGGCCATTATTACTTAGGGGGAAAAAAATAAAATAATCAATTGGTTGCTTGTTTACTTGCAATGGAAACTAAAAACCAGGAGAATATGTTACTCTGGTTGCATTCACTACATAAAAAAAATCGGGTACAAATGTTACATGAGCTATGGAGCTAGAGAAATTATGTGCTTAACTTAAATATATAGAATTAGATAAAATTAATCTGTATCTTCATTTCCAGGTAGAACATCATATGGAAAGAAGGTAATGGATAGGATAATATAACTGTTTGGGTGTATACAGTACATTCTTGTCAGAGGAACAGTTGCCAGTTAATTGCAGGCTGTGAACTCTTTATACGCATCATAAAATGATCCATGAGGACATCTGGGGAAAGATTTCATAGCAAGGGGCAGACAATCAGGTTTTCTGGTGATGTAAATTAGTTCTTTTCCTTCTGCTTCTTTCATGATATACCACTCTATTCCAGCAAAAATCTAGTGAACAAGTATAAAACATAAAGCTTCACAGCTAGAATACTACATATTTGTATATATATATATATTACATAATAAAGTCAGTTAAATTTAATGCTGCCAGTTAAAACAATTCCACAGGTCTGTAGCATTATGTACAGGATCTGCATTTTGTTTCCTATTGGCATTATCTCATTCTCCAAGTCTTGCAACTACAACAACAGAAGCAACAAAAATAGGTAGCCTGCAGCTATTCCAAAACAAACTGTGATCTTGTCAGATCTTATCAGCTCAGAAAAGTTGGTCCTGGTCTGTAGCTGTGGAGACTTCAATAGGAAAAGATTAGCTTTAGGGATGCCTGTATCTTTTGAGTTTCTATCTCGTATTGGTACAGCAAATGGTTTCAACTTTGACTCCATGTTTTCCAGCTGATTTTTTCTTCTTGATTTAAGTTGTTTCAGTGTGTGTCCATGGCTTCCCTGCATTGAAAAAATACTGACTTTTATCTTCCTTTTTTAGGTAAGAAGGCAGAAAGAAGGAGTTCATACTCTGCTTGTCTACTACATGTAGAGAATATATTAGCTTTACATGGTTCTACAGCTGCATGCTATTCCTATACAAATAATTTAGCAGATTATATGTTTTTTTAATTTTTAGAAAAAACTTCCAGGTAACAATGATGGACATGAAAATAAAAAGAAGACTAGATGAGGGAAGGTTGTATGCAGTGAGGAAGTAGGGAAAAAAGTAATAAAGGAGAATACATGGAGAAATACATCTTTATTGTGTTAATCTGAATTATTGTTTGTAAAATCATGAAGACAGGGATTAACTCTTTGTGCATTCCTGGTTTACACATGGGTTTGTAGAGCAGTGAAGGACTTAATATAACAGGGCCTGCTGTGGATTAAGACTGAAAGATGAAGGAACATTACACATTGTTGTGGTTTAAGCCCAGCCACAGATCTCGTTCACTCACTCAACCCCCCTTTATCACCCTCCCCTGCTTCCAGAGGGATGGCGAGGAGAATTGAAGGAATACAACTCCCACAGGTTGAGATAAGAACAGTTTAGTAACTAAGGTATAACACAAATCACTACTGCTACCACCAATAATAATAATGATGAAAGAAATAACAAGGGAAAAGAATACAGCATCTCACCAACTGCTGACTGATAAATCACGACACCCCACCCCAACTGAGCGCTGACTGAATACCTCCTCCAACCACCCCGAGAGCACTAGCCCTCCCAGGTAACTCTGTTACATCCTGGGCATGACGTGCTATGGTATGGAATACCTCTTTGGTCAGTTTGGGTCAGGTGTCCTGTCCCTGCTTCCTCCCAGCCTCCCCTCCTCCCTGGTAGAGCATGAGGCTCACAAAGTCCTTGGTCAGAGTAAAACATTCGAGCAGTAACTAAAAACATTCCTGTTATCGGGTTTGTTCCCAGGTTGAAACAAGTGCTGCACCATCTACTAAGTAGGGGAAAAATTGACTGCTATTGCTGAACCCAGGACACACATGGTTGATAATGTTTATGGGGAGAAAGACACACCATGCATAGAAAGAAAATAAGAAATAAAAATGATAGAAGAAAAGTAAAGATGCCAAAGAAAGTGGAGTAAAAGACAAAATAAAGAAGGGAATAATTAAAAAAAGAATGAAACAAGACAACTGAGTTTTTTATTAGATATAACCATATATCTATGGCTCACATGTAGTCATCTACAAACCAGCATCTAGCCTCAAGTATCTTAACCTCAAACTGAATCTCAGCTGAAGTGCTTAAAACCATTAATAATATGCATGTTTTCTGTAGTTGCTGTCTACACATCTTTACAGTTTATCTGCTTACAAAGGTTTCCTTAGTTTTGTTCTTCCTCATGGCTTCTGTTTCTTTCATTAAATAAAGCCTAACCATTTAACAGAATCAGACTGAAGATACATTTAGCCACTCTTGTCTTTGGTAGCTTCTGGAAGTGATAATTAAGGACCAATGTAAGAACTCTTGATATGGAAGTATATACTGGAATATTATATTGACCATTATACAGAATAGACAATACCTGAGCTTTGTTCCTTCACGCATTCACTCCTGGATAAAGCTGGAGCACTTCATTTTGTGGGGCAGCTGAGCACTTTACTGTGTAGTTCAGAAGGAAAAGTCTGTTTTCTCATCACCCCTCTTTATTAATTTCTACTATACTGAGGCAATGTGCTTCCTATGAAAGAGTGTGGGGGCAGAGGCAATTTCTGTGATAGTGTTAGTTCTCTTCAGTAGTGAAGATTGCAATTTTGTCTGGCCTTTACTGTATCAAAGATGTTTAGAATTCATCTGTGTAAGGACAAGACATAAACCACCCCTTTTCAGAATGCATATAAGTCACAAGAACATGTTCAATTTACATTTAATTTAGTAACTCATCCCTAAAAATATTCTTATTCAGGTCCATTATAAAAAAAGAAAAAATGGGGATAGTGAAGGAGAGGGAGTAGAGGGGAGGGAGAGAAAGAGGGAGAGAGAGCTCTGTATAAGCTTCTTCACAATATGTTGGGCTCCATCAAGCACAGAAAATATATCACTTAGGAAAAAGCATCTGCTTTTTCTGGATCCCTTTAAGAGGTTGAAGAAGCAGTGTTGTGAGGCCTGTTCCAGTCCCACTTACACTATAAGCCAGGATCCATGGTAAACTTTGGAAGTGGACCCACAGAGAGAGGGGAGAGCTTTTTTAGAAGCATACACTACAGTTTTTTTTTTATACAGGACAGTTCTTTTCAGATGTATTCATTGATAGAACTCATTGATTTCTGTTAAGATGTCTATCAAATAGCACCTTGGTAAGTTTATAAGGACACACATGAAGCCACTTTTATTGTTTCATGACCTAGAAGACCTTTCCCAGATCTAGAAAATAATATTAAACAATCAGTGTTCTGTCTGTGCTGTGATGCATATAAGCTGATGAAACTGTTGTAGGGGCATCCATGTGATTCTTTTTAAGTATCTGTCATTGATGTTAGTATATGCAATCAAACAATGCTGCTTAATATTCTTGGAGTTTTTCAGTATTTTGGATATTTGCACATATATGTCTAATCATAATACCTTCCAACAAGGAGTACTTTCTTTTGTGGAAGAAAAACGTATCATGATTCCTTTAAGAGTTTTTCTTTGTGATTATGTTGTTAGTACAGCCATCACGAAGAATGAGAAAAAGGAATATCTCTTTTATTGTGTGAAAATTTAAGTTCCTTTGGTTTATTGCAACCACCCTCTAGCATTACAATATTGATTATTTAAATATCTGTTGCTGCTCTGAACATTTTCATGTTGACTGACAGATCCCATTACTTTGCTGAGAAATTCAGATTTTTTAAAGTTATGAAAAACAGCACTGTGTACGAATCATCAATCTCACTCCGTTGTTAGCACTGAGATGTTATGGAGACAGCTGGCATTTCCTTGACATGTTGTACGATGTCCCCAAAATCTCTCATCTTTCCAGACCTGACAGAAAGAAAATTAATCGCACAGGCAGTGATTTGTCATTTTGAGGATTACTCTGGAAACCCACTAACACTGAAAATACTGAAAGTACTAAATGTGCTGCTCGCCACAGTAATATGTGCACAGATTCTGCAGTGACATAAGGACCAAAGTGGCATTTGATGGGTTGCACAGCAAGGTTAATTGGTCTATTTAAGTAGTGGGCACTTGGAACATCAGCTCCTACAGTCCAGCCAGTGCGGCTGCTTGCCTTAAGATGGCAGCAGAGTACTTCGACTGTGGGGGGAGACGTTGCGAGCTGTACTTTGCAGTCGGGCTGAGGAAGGGAAAATGTCTTGCGCAAAACTTCTGAAGGATAATATGAAATTAAACAGGGACAAGAACTTTTAAATCTTAATTTTGCATTTCATCTGCCAGTATCCTTGTATTTTTTAGAAGTATATAGCTATTGTTAAGGTAGGACAACCTATTTAAAAGCTGAGAAGTCTTATATGATAGCCTGATACTGCAGAAAGAAATTATACATCACACCTTCAAAAGCTATCTTGTATTTCCTATCTGGAATACTGGATTCATTTGCTGTTTCATTTTTAAATAGGTACTCAAAGCTTAATTCTAACCTTAATGTATTGCACACTTGATTTTAAATTGGCATTGTGGAATTAAAGTCAAGTCATGTAGGAAGACCTATACCTGTTCAAAGACATTCACAAAAGCAGATCAGATCTTGAACTTGGAAAAAAAATATTGAAAGTATTAAAAATAGAGTGAGACAAAAACTAACTTCATTAACCTCCATCCACTATTCACTAAAAAGCTGGTGATATATTTCTCAGGTGTGCAAACAGAGCCTGGCCAGCTGTCCAGTAGTACATACAAAATGAGTAGGGATCTCTTATGCCAAGGATTTGTGAACTTTTATGAAGCCCTTTCTGTGTTATTTTCTTTAAGGAGAACAATTCTGTGGTCCGAGTTCTTATCCCTCCATCAGAGTCCCAACAGGTTGTGGCACGTAAGTGCTGTATGGTTGTGTTTCTGTTTATTTCAAGATGCCACCTATGAAATAACACAAATCCTATGGATGCTCCTGGAGGAATGGAGAATTGTTTCCAACTTTAATTTGTTCTATAAGCCACAATAAGTCTCAGTGCATAATTTTAAAACAGGAACAGCAGCTGGTCTTTTACCTCTGTAAAACAGGAAACTTGATGTGTCTCTCTCTGTCATCTACTATAAAAAAAGCAGAGCTACATACATCCATTTCTTCAGATCTGACTATCTAAGAGCAGGCAGAAAATCAGATGCAAAACCTGGTGTTTGTTTTAATATCAAATGCTTTGGGGGTGGATAGGAACACCTATTATACCTTTTAAGTTATTTACTTGTTAATTTAATCCATGACATTCATCTCATTTGTGTCAAGTCTGAATAATGAAATCAGACTATTAGTTTAATGTTTCAATCTGTAATTTGCATACTAGGGATTCAATCTGCCATTCTTAGATAATGAAATCAGAAGAGGCTTGAGATACTCAGCACTGACATACTATATAGGTAAAAAAAAAAGTAATTTGAAATGGCAGAAGTATGAACCGGGGCATTATTTCTGGGTGTTAATCAGCTGACAAAGGGAAAAGAAGGATTTTGGAGCTGGAAATGTAAATTATAGATCTATATAGATAATATAAATATATTATCTTACAGAAGTTGTTATGTGCAAGATCTTATTCCCTATAGAACTGTGTAAAGTCTGTTTTCTGAAACCTGTGAATTTCTCATTGCTGCCCTCTCTTTCATACATACCCTAGCAGTTCACCATTTAAAAGTATCCTATAAGAAAGTGCTGCTAATTTCTTCCTTTACATTCCTCTTAAAGAAATACGTGCTTGTGCTGCCAGTATGTGCACATTTTCCTGCTAATATAATCTATTCTTGATTTGAACAGCCCCTCTTTGACACTGAATGCTAGGTACTCACAACCTGTCCTGCCTACTAGCTATGAAGATAGAAAGGTGGAAAATGTCTGGTTTACATTAAATCTAAAGTTACACTTGGCAGATCTGCTGCCCAGGATTGTGTGGTGACACAGAGCATCACTATTCTGTTCCTCCTTTTAACATCCATTGCACATCAAAACAAATGACAGGGATGCTCAAACTGTTTTCTTCTAGAGATCTTTCACTTTGTGCAAGTTAAGTAACAAGCAGACTATGACACATTAGTGAAACTACAGGCTATTGCTGCTCTTCAGGCACTCAGCAGAGAGAGAATTTAGCTTGTCTAGCCCTGGTTGAAGCTCATTTGTAAATTACTTACTCAAAGTAAGTGACCATCAGAAGATTCTTCTCAAAAACACAGTCTCATGAGCATTTTAGTGGGAAGTGGGAGATATCAATTGTCCTGGGTTCAGCAGTAGCAGTCAATTTTTCTCCTGATGCTTTTAGTAGTCGCCAAGTAATGTTTTACTGTGACCAAGGACTTTTTGAGTCTCATGCTCTTCCAGGGAGGAGGGGAGGCTGGGAGGAAGCAGGGACAGGACACCTGACCCAAGCTGGACAAAGAAGTATTCCATACCACAGCACGTCATGCCTAGGGAGGTAACTAGGAATTACCCGGAAGGGCACACACTTCCTGGTTGGGCTCTTTATCAGCGGGTGGTATCTTACTCTCTTCCCTTGTTATTTCCTTTATCATTATTATTATTGGTGGTAGCAGTAGTGATTTGTGTTATACCTTCGTTACTAAACTGTTCTTATCTCAACCTGTGGGAGTTGCATTCCTTCGATTCTCCTCCCCATCCCTCTGGGAGAGGGGAGGAGGGGTGGGAGTAGGGGGGAACGAAAGAAAAAGGGGAGGGAGTAGAAACTGGGTTTAAACCATGACACCAGTTCCAACTGAGCGGGGTCAGAGAGAATCCCAAACTCTGATTTCATATATGTCAGGGTTACTAGCCACAAGGTAGGTGGAAATGGTTTTGTGAATCTCTTTCCTTGCAAAAATCCCCAAATAAAACATAACTATGAGTCAACAGAAAGGTGTTTGTGAGAAAAGAGATAATTTTAATGTTTTGCTTGTTTTCAGTGAGAACCACCCCACCCACCCCCCCTTTCTGTTTTGATTATGTTTTATTTCAGTTTCCTAATGTTGTTTTATTTCTTTCTTTATTTTCTTTTATTTTGCTTTTGGTTAAACTGCAAGGACAATACCTTCATCAGGGTGTTTTGGAAATGAACTGATTTTCCTAAACCTAAAAATGTATCTAGTAATTTTAGACCCAGTGATGGCCATATATAAACCAGCAATGCAAATCTATTTCCTTAGAGCTATGCTGACTTACTAGATTTTCATGATTTTTGTGATATTTGTTGATGTACAGCTGTCAGCAATTCTTAATTTACAGCAATTTTATCAAGCTACCAGTATGCATCAACATTCACCTGTAGAGTAGTTTGGGCACTTCGAAATAATGTAAGATGAATGTCAGACAGTTCTATTTTTGGCTAAACGTCACAGTTTTCTTTTACATTATATTATCAAAATAATATATTAGGTCATTTCAAAATATGATTTTTTTTAAACTGAATCTTTATTTCTTTGTACAAATGTTTGATAGCCTTAGATGAATCTGACTATCTGCTGAGTTAGTCCCTGATTGTGTTTCTGAAATGCAGAATCTTAATTACATTCTGTAAAACCAGGGCTTTATTTGTATTGATGAAATAATTACAAGCCCCAGCTTAGCTTCACAACCTGGCAGTGTATATGAAGGATGTTAAAAATGTCTGCATTAATATTTGAATCAAAGAATGAATTGTGAATCTTTGAAAAATGCCTTAAGTACTGTGAAATAAATAGTGGTAGATGTAGAAATTGCATTTGTATTTAATGAAACTACTGCAGAATAATTTGGTTTGGTAATTGGGTGTGATTTTCTAAGGGATTGTTTTAAATTAGTTAAAGCAAGAATACTCAGAATAAATGCTAAAACGTGAATAAAATTGTGGGTACTTGCAGTCATTCTGCTATTTTGACATTACAGTGTTGCATTTAAATTACAAACAAACTCAAGGGCAGGGTACTGCACCAAGGACTTGCATGCAATTTGTGTAAATAAAGAATGGGACCTTATCTACAGAGCTAAGGATTTATTGTTAGGTTAATTAAAGCATTATAGGTCTAGTGATGGAGATATTATTAACTCAGTCACAATGAACTACTTTTACAGCTTATAATAACAGAATTAAAACTGAAAAAGACAAATGTTCTAGTATCAACCCTCTTCCCTGGTGCTAGGCTCATCCCTGCAATCTGCCTAGAGTTCTAAGTTGAAAGGCACAAGTTTTCCTCAGGAAAAAAATATGCAAGTATGGTGAATTATCAACAAATAATTTGGCAGGAAGCATCAGATATTTATGGAGTGTTTCTCCCCTTTTGCTCTTCAGTTTACTTAAAACTCTATTTATATGTATGCTAATAGTCTGCTTATTTCATCTTTATTCACCAATTCCCACTTCCATACTGTACTGAAGTTTTACTATGTATGGGACATTTTACATATATTGCATGTTTATTCTTTGTTTCTGTGTTTTCCTCAAAACTGTTTTGTACCAGTTCACAAGGCTGCCTGCCTTTAGTAACAGTAACTGAACATTTGTGACACAATTTTATGACACAATTTTGCAGCCTTGGTGTGGTCAGTATCATATGCATATATTTTCAAGACTAATACCATGATCTCTAGTAATACTGTCCCGGCCTCTGTTTCAACCCCTTGATTTTCTTTGACAACCTTCAAGCAGTGGTTTCTTGATAAAAACTAATATTTTGTTAGCACAAACCATTCAGAGAGTGACACTGTATAGCTCAGTTGATAAAAAATAGTGATCAATTTCAGAAATATATCCATTAATATATCTATAGATACATACAGGTACAGAAATTACACTTAAGTTACTAGTTGTTTTTCATATCTAATAGTTATAGTGACCTCACTATATGTTATGAAAATTTATTTGTTTCAACTTATTTATTATTAAACTTATTAAGAAAAGTAATAATGTACATTTTATGTTTAACATACATACATTAATAATGTAATAAAACTTAGTAATTACTTGTTAACTGATACTACTCTAAAATCCACTGCTCTGCTGTGACTTCATGTCAGCAATTCTAAGTGTATCCTCCAGTATATTGCCGTTGTCCTTCCAAGTACCCACACATTCACCCATTAATTCCTGCACAGGCAATTAATCTTTGTATATGCATGTGCGGTAGTGTGTTCTTCCGGAAAATTCTTCCTTGAAATATGAATAGAAAACTGAAAGACAATAGTTTTTGGAACAAGAATCCAAATATTCTACCAATTTCCAGACTTGTGGAGTTAAATCACAGCCGGTGAAAGTAGAAGGCATGGACAAATGTGTCACTGATGTTTTCCAAAGGCCTTTTTGTGAGTGCCTCATAGGCTGCATGTTGTTGCATTGTCAGTGTCACATCCCTGCCTTTGCAAAGTGTTTTCTGCATCCTCTCTTGATTGAAGTTCACTATCACTGAAACTACTGTTTTCAGTCTTTTTTACTCTGCTGTATGACAGATAGGCTTTTATGCTATCAACAAGGTAATGCAAACAGGATGAATTAACAGTTGCTGATGAAGTTTTCAGCTTTGTGTGTACTTTATGAAGTTAGATCTATCTAACACATGTAGTTTGGGGAGCATTAAATGAGTTTCACATGATCACAGATAGGTATGTTACTTAACCACTGGGGAAGGCAAGTCTTTTGAAACTTCATCTCCTGGCCTAGAATCTCCAGGTTACAGGCAGACAAATGTCTAACATAAGAAGCTACACTGAGAATTGCTCTCACAGGATAAGGCTTTTTATTTTGAACATCCTAATGTCCTCATGAGAAAAAGATGTGAGGAAATGTTGAAGTGATCACAATTAAAAAAAAAAGTGTTAGTTAGATTTGCAGAGTGAACAAGATTTACCAACATATGCTGTAAGGAACATAGAGCTGGAAATCGTAGAAGCTTGCAGCCAGATTCTGCTCCTGGCACTACGGTACCTGTTATGTAGCTATGACAAAATAATTCCCTTTCTTTGCCATTTTACTCATCTATGTTAGAACAAATGTCCCCGGCTCTCTCTCACAGGATGATATTTCCTGTCTAGTTTAATACACAAATAGTACGATTATCTAACATGCGTTATAAAGGTTTTCCAGTCATATGCGTATGTGCAGGTATAATGGTACATGTTCCATGCACAGTTTTGAAGGGTTAGTTCTTGATAGTTATAATTTTTAAACATCACATAAACACATGAAAACTTTTTTTTTTGTGAGAATCATATCAACGATAAAGTATTCTGCTCATCCAGTTCTTTCTATCAGAGTATAAATGGAAAACAATCTCTGAAGCTGGTATTTATTTATTTTATTTTTTAACAATTTAGATAAAAAAAAAGAAATCCTAGAAGCACATCAAATCTTAGGAGGAAGGATCTGAGCAAAGTAAGATAATTTTTATATTTGCAATTAAGTATGCCAAATGTTTTACCTAATGATGATATTTTATAATTGATTGATGATTACCGAAAATAAGAGCTTATGAAGACAACTTCAAAAGACCTTTCATTACGGTTGTTCTAATAGAATCTGCTAAAACAATTAATAATGCATATAGCACTTTACTAAGTTGTCATTTTTCTTTCCTAGTTAATGGATATTGCTTTCAATTTTGCATTCAATTACTATGATTAATTAAGTTTTTCTGTTCCCTTTTTTCTATTATCAGATTAAATGTTATAGTTGTTTCACTTTGGGGTAATTAAAGATCCTTTAGCTTTATAAATATCCTTTTAATCCTGCTAGTACTTTTTTCTCATGGAGAAAGGCAGGAGGGAGAAATAGTAATGCAAATGTTTCATAATTTACTTCCTCATTTTTTTCTGTGTATGAACTAGAAAAGGAAAGAATTAGAGCAGGAGGGAAGGCATGCAGACATTGGATCTGTTAGGTAATCACAGTCTAACAGCACTGGCTTGTTTTCTGTTTTGCTGGTTGAAAGGCCCAAAAAGGCACTGTCCCACTATCATCCAAAGTTTCCAGTTTGAAGGTCCAATTATCTAGATCCTTACTTAGTTGAGCAATGTTTAGTTCTAATGACACATATGTAACAGACTCTTAAGACACCTCTAGCTCTCCAGATCTCAATGGAAGATCTCATAGAACTGAATTTTCATCTAAGTAACTTTAATTAGAGCTAAAAGAGATGATACAAATCAGGCGAAAAAAAGAAAGCCCTTAAAAGTAGTAGGGATCAAATTGCCAAAAGATTTCCTCACTTATTGTTTAAAGATAATGTTTAATCCCACTAACAGAAGTTCAGTATATGACATTATGGCTGATTTTCTAGGAAACAACTTACCTTTGGTATGACACCAGCCACAAATAGTTGCACTCTGGATTTCCTGTAGGCAGACTAGTGTGTCGTAGATGTGCTCCCCCCTTAGTATCCTCATTAAGGAGAATCCTAACATAAGTTGAGTACATTCTAATATATTACTTTGTACAGATGCAAGATGAAGATAGAGTTTCAATGTCTGAATGGTATGCATTTGTGAGTGCAGCAGGCTAATAACTAAGTGTATAATACCTACCCTGCCAAAAACCAAACCATGTCTATATGGATTCTAATGAGCCTCATGTTCCCTGAGAAAGAAACTATTCATGTAGTAATATATGCACGTAGCAGTATATGTCGTAAGTATATGCCATCTTGGTAAGTTTTACAATATAATTCCTCTATCAAAATAAAGATTCATAAAATAAACTCCTTGCTTGTATTAAAGCTTCAGAGAACAAAGATTGTTATAAAGTAACTTTGATTGCAAGAAGAATGATGGTATTAATCTTAACCTCTTCAAATTTTTTGTTACTGTTGCTGATTGATAGGTGACTATTAAGTGGCCAATCCTGACAGCAAATCTAGAAATCAGCTAGTTTTGTGGGATTTCAGTATAAATCTTTTCAATATCCTTACTAGGATTAAAACAACTACCTCAAAAATGCTTTTGAATATCCAGATTTTGCTTTTTCTGCTGAGAGAGGGTGACATAATGACTTTTGCAGTGTGTGAAAAAGACCTTGTAAGATATTTAAAGGAAAATGGAGATGTTCATTGGCTAGACCTCACTGTATTTCACTGCATAGTGCAAAGGTTGTATTTGAACTTCAGTTGCCCAAAAGACTTATTAAACTTCAGTTGCTCAAAAAACTTAGACCTGAACAGGAGGTAGAAATCAAAAGGAAGTCATGTTGGGAGAGCCAAGTGCTCTAGAATCGGAAAGTTCTTGTAAATGCAAAAAAATGTTCCAAAAAGGTAATAGAAAACTTGGCCTGGTACCTGAAGCCAAATAGAAAAAATGTTATATTGGGGAGATGGCTGATTCTCAGAATTCAGGTCTAACTTTTACCTCAGAATGTCCACAAGACCAAGGGAGGGTTTGTTCCACTCATCCTTTTTATCCTGTGTTTTCTTGAACACCTTTTCTTTTTCCTATTTCATGTCTATTCTTTCTTTTTTTGTCTTTCTCTTTAGGCCATTATATGTATGCACACATGAACAAGAGGTACATAAATTCTTCCTGGAGAAACACAGAAAAAAAAATCAAAAAGCATTAATCAGGGGTTATCATGTTTGGAAATCTGGGGAGATTTAATACTGATTTCAGTAATGTCTACTAGACTTTGATAAACTTCTACTTATGAAAAATATTTTGTTAAATCTGATACTACACTATTCGTCATAAGGGTGACAAAAGGAAAAGAGAAGGATTAGCAATTATTATTGCAACAACTATTGCAACCAACAGCATTTTAAGGAGAATTTTAATTAGCACTTGGACTGCATTGATAACAATGTATAATCCTGTGCTGTAGTTTGACTGATGTTTGCACAGTTCTGCTTCTAAGCGGGCCAACATCTTTTATCATTATATTTCTTATCTTTTAACATCTAATAAGATGTTATTACAGTGTGTAATATGTTATTGTTTTGGTGCTAATGTATAATTTATTTTATTTTACATTTGACCCAGGTTTCTCGGATTTATTGCTTTAGTCTTTGTTTAGTTCAATATTATCAATAACAGCTTAGTCTTTTCTAATATGCATTTCCTTATTAAAAAAAAAAACAAACAAAAAAAACAACCAAACCAACCAAACCAACCAAACAAAACCAGCCAATCAAGAAAAAAACACCAACCAACAAAAAAAATATGTGATGTTGTTACTCAGTCCTATTTGTTTAAATAGCAACCCTGGTTCAGGACATTTAAGGATATTAATGATTGTCAGATAGGACATCAATAGCCTGTATGAAGTCTCTTTATATAGTTTTGGTTTCCAAAAAGATGGTATAAGACAGGGTAATATAACTCACTGACCAAATGACAAAATGTACTAAAACTACAGCTTCATTTTTACATGATACAGTGCTTATTTAAAATAAAATTGTTTTTGTCAAATTCTCTTGAAATTGCCAGTGTTTAGAGGCTTTCAGAGGAGAAGAAAATGGATTATGATTACAAACTCCTAAAAGTATAGAAAATTAGGTTGATAAGAGATATAAAAATGTACTGCTTTCTTCAGCACAACTCTCAGAACAAGGCTGAAGGAAGATGCTGAATTATTAAGACTTTTTTTTTTTTTTTTTTAA
>NDXB01019900.1:17391-35122 GCA_002631895.1 Agapornis roseicollis | reverse complement strand
AAAAAAAGCTGAAAGGAGATTTTGAAAAATTAAAATTTTTTTTTTTTTTTTTTTAAATGTTCTGAGTCTGTCAAGAGGAGGAAAAGGTAACTAGAGTCCGTACCATGGAAGCAAGATAGCTAACCCACCTCTGAACATATTTCCTAACTTAGATGACCTCTTGGAAGCTGATACTGTTGAGATGAGGACTCTTATAGTGAAGACCTTTGGAAACAGTTACTTTCAGTGGTGCTTTCTGAATGTGCAGATAAATAACGATGGCAATATCTTCCTGTTTTCTTTTCTTGCTACCCTATGTTTAACAGTGCTTCACCAAGAAGGAAGGAAACATCATTTTATTCCAAAGAGTTTCTCTAGCATTTAATGTCATCTTATTCTGTATTTTTTAACCAATGTAAGTACAAGGCTTGTCTGCTGTACAGTTTTACTGAAATCAGACAATGGATGTGCAGACCTAATTTTCATGAGAAGCCAATGTGAAAACAAGTTGTATATTGCATTTTCAGAATACACAGTGCTCTATGAATTGTTTTAGAAATTCCTCACAGATAATGGCTGAAAAAGGCATTATTTCTGGATCTTTCTGTGATTCCTAATGCTATCTCTGTCAGCAGCATCCGTCTGCTTGACAGCACTGAGACTACCCCATCTTCCTAAGGAGGCAAAGTCTTTCCTAAGGAGGCAAAGCTTTGACTTTAGTGTACACTCTTCATGGTCACTTCTTGGCTACACTTTAAATTGCTTTCACAGGGTAAGACTATCCCCTGAACACGCTTGTTGCAGCATCAAGGTTTTTTGCAACTTCTTTTCTTCAAGTTGCTTCTGATAATCTTCTGTGGAATTACAAGAAGCGTATGTCCGTACATGAAGCTTCACTTAAAATTATAATCTCCCCATTCATAAATAAATCCAATAACATTATGTTTATCTTCTTTTGTCATGGCAAACACTCTTGCAGTGGAAATCGTTGTTGTCTCAAATACAGGCCCTGCATCAAAGAAAAGAACTTCTGTCAGACTCTGAAAATGTGCAAATCAATTGAATATTTCTAACAATATTTTCATAGGGCCAATATTAGAAGATCTTACATATACCAGTATGTCTATGACAATAGAAAGTCCTTTGGCATGTAATGGCTGAACATAGTTACTCTGCATAATTATACAATCATCTCCAGGTTTAGCGACTGCATTTATTCTATGTATATTAATATCATATTCTTTAAGCATATTAAAGGATAATTAATACAATAGTTTTATTGAGAATAAGCAATATCAAAAATCTACTAATTATTTAGATATAAAATTGAGAAGTGGAATTGAATTTCACAACCATAATTTAATCAAAATCTGTATTTTGACACAATTTTGAGGCTATGTTTTCCCTATGTGGTTGGTGAACCTGAGCCCCATTGCTCACTCACTTCCCCAGAAAGTTTACAGAGAGAATCAGAAAGGCAAAAGTAAGAAAAATTCACATATCAGGATAATTTACAAATTAGGAAAAAAACCTTTAAACTGGAAGTGGTACAAAGGTAAATGCTCACCACCTCCCACAGATAAACCAATGCCCATCCAGTCTCTGAGCAACAGCTACTTTGGAACATTTGCCTCTCCAATTTTAATGCAGAGCATGATTTTTATGTTATGGAAATTCTCTTTGTCTGTTCAGGTCTACTCTCCTGGCTATATATCCCATCATTTTCCTTTCAGAAAAGGACAAAGTTTTGCTCTTTCATGGAAGGATGATTCCAACAAATGAGGTAAATTGGGGGAATTTCTCTAAAATGTCACTAATTGAAATATCTCTAAATATGCAGGCTGGAATTTTAAAATGGAGGCAAATTTTGCAGTCTGTTTAAATACACCGATTAAAGAAAGTACTTCAGTGATTATTTTTTCACTGCTAAAGTTAAGGGCAGGAATGAATTTCACCCTGACAACAATTTTGTGTTAGTTCCGTAATCCTGGAAAAACGAAATATAAACTCTCAGGTTGCTCAGCTTCTGCATTAGTTGCTGATTCTATTATGGAAATATTCTATTGCAGAATACAAGCTTGTCCTGAGTTCAGCAGTAGCAGTCATTTTTCTCCTTAGCAGCTGGTGCAGTGCTGTGGTTTTGACTTTCAGCCTGGGAACAGCACTGATAACAGCAATGTTTTTAGTTGCTGCTCAGTAATGTTTACTCTGACCAAGGACTTTTTGAGTCTCATGCTCTGCCAGGGAGGAGGGGAAGCTGGGAGGAAGCAGAGACAGGACACCTGACCCAAACTGACCAAAGAGGTATTCCATACCACAGCATGTCATGCCCACTATATAAACTGGGGACAGTTACCTGGAAGGGTTAGATCACTGCTTGGTCAGGCTGGGTATTGGTTGGCAGGTGGTGAGTGGTTGTATTCTCTTCCCTTGTTATTTCCCTTATCATTATTATTATTGCTGGTAGCAGCAGTGGTTTGTGTTATATTTTAGTTACTGGACTGCTCTTATCTCAGCCCATGGGAGCTACATTCTTTTGATTTTCCTCCCCATCCCTCCGGGAGCAGGAGAAGAAGTGGGAGGAGTGAGCGAGCAGCTGTGTGGTTCTGAGTTACTGGCTGTGCTTAAACCACGACAGAGCTGCACTACAGAGGCAAAACCATGCAATGTGTGACTAGATGGATTCATAAATTCAAGCTCTATTCATCTGAGATTTTTTTGAAACTTAAACTGTTTCAGACTAAAATGAATTGAAACATCACATGTGGAATGAAACTGTAGTTTTGAAAATTGTGGTTTTAATGCAGACAGGTAGATAGTCAGACAGAGTTGTGGACCATGCTCTAGAAATACTTTTGTCTTTCGACACTGAAATCTTGCATTTAAAATTAACATTCCCTTGAAAGTTGACAGCTGGATCAATGCATGCTCTGAAACAGATGTGAATCATTATGAAGGTTAAGACTCCTTTTTTTTATGTATTATTTTTTCTTTCTGATAAATTAATAAAGATAGCCAAATACATAAATTAGAGAACAATAAGGCACTCACTCTAGTGCTGTAAACAGACTGTGACCTAAAACATTTGTTCAGCACTCTATTTTGTTAACAACATCAGATTCAGATCATTGGCTCATATTACCTGAAGACAGAAAGAAAATTGGTTGAACTAATTAGGAAACTTGCAAGACAGGTAATTCATGTTTAAAACTCCAGAAAACATACACTGTGTTTCATAATAGCAGCTGTATTGCTTAGCTGATACATAGATGATGTGCAGATACAGCTTTTATTTACACAGTAGTGGTACAAACCTAATCCAAATGGAAATGAGAAATCTCATCTACCAAATGAAAGTCTATTTATAGGCAAAATTTCATCTTTCATTGCTTAATGTGCATGTAATTTACACAAATCACACTTTTTTGCATAAAAATAAGAAAGTTTGCAGGAAAACTACCTTATACACACTAGGAATCAAGTAAATGCAAACTTTTTGCAGTACTGACCAAATTTGTCTCTAGATTTAACTGCAGTTTGCTGTAGTTGAATTATGGAAAGGAAGATCTTGAATATTCTCCTGATAAAACATAATGATGGACACTTCAGGTCAGTCTTCTAAAATGAAGAGCTTTTCATTTGAAGGGAAATTTATATGTCCTTCGCATGATTTCAGTGTAATGTGAGACAAGGAATGATGGTAACATCTAATAGTTGTGCTACTTCTGGAATCTAAAAAATTATGGAAGCTAATCACAAACCTGACTAACTTTAAACAGTAAAGCTGTTATTTTCACTCATCCCTAAGGCAGTTTTTCATTAACAAAATGAAAGTTAGATAAAGCTCCAGCAATCAGCTGTGACAAACTGCATTCAAGAGCCCAGTGTGAATCACATTATTTTAAAAATATGCTATAAATATCAAATACATTTGTGCATTGGGTAAAAAACATTAATACATATTTTGGTCCACTGTAGAAATAGTTTTGTATTGATATTGAAAAATCATTACTTTCAATTATTCTTCATCAGTGCCTCTAAATTATTTTCCTACCTCCTTTCTCCTCTGAGGTATTTTTATCTTCTTTTCTGAATTCTAAAAGTCTACGTTTGGTAACAGAAGAAGGAAAAACAAGTAGAAATGGATTGTTTATAGACACTTAAAGATAATACTGCTTTTTTCATCCTTAAATTTTCTGACATATTTATTAATTTATTATTGTATTATAATAAAAATGGTCAGGTCTGCAGCAGGCTTATAAAGTAACTTCCTGATCTGAGGTTTCACTGATGTATCACTGAACAACTCTTTTATGCCACCACTGAAATTATTGTTTGTTACCTTTTCACTTTGAAAACTGTGGTCACTCATACATCATATTGAATTTTGAAGATGTAAAACCATTTCAATATGAAAAATACTCAAATAGGAAAACCATGAAGGTGTGTAAAAACTGAAATTGCAGTGCCTAATATACATAGGACTGGAGTGTATACTGGATCTACTAACATCTCCAGTGAAAGGGTTGATTGTGAGCTTTCTGTTCTTTAAAATTCTGCAGGGTTTTTCCATTATCTTAATTTTCCTATATATGAGTTATTAATTCCTGTTTCCTAGGATTAAATGTACAGCCAGACATTTCTTATAAAGTTAGTATAGGTATCTGAAGGGGGCCCATAGGGATGCTGGGGAGGGACTCTTCATTAGGGACTGTAGTGACAGGACAAGAGGTAATGGGTTCAAACTTAAACAGGAGAGGTTTAGATTGGATATAAGGAAGAAATTCTTTCCTGTTAGGGTGCTGAGATGCTGGAATGGGTTGCCCAGGGAGGTTGTGAGTGTTCCATCCCTGGCAGTGTTCAAGGCCAGGTTGGATGAAGCACTGGGTGACACGGTTTAGTGTGAGGTGTCCCTGCTTATGGCAGAGGGGTTGGAACTGGATGATCTTCAGGTGATTTCCAACCCTAACTATTCTATGATTCTATGATTCTATGATTCTATAGGTGTCTGTGTAATAAATGGCTTGGGTTGTAGGGGACCTTAATCATCTGATTCCAACCCTTCTTCTATGGACAGGGACACCTTCCACTAGAAGGTATCTGGTAGTATTTTTTTATCTAATCTAGAGTCTGGTAGTATTACAAGCCATAATATCCTAGAATAGATCTATTCATACAGATAAATAAAATTAGGATGCTCTGTCCTCTGTGACAGAAAAGTGCAGCTCACAAGACCATATATTTGTGAACTTGTCTACCTGTGGTCTTCTTTATTTTAATAATTTAGTTGTAGCCAGTAAGATTATTTCCCAGTAGGATCCATTTTCCAAAACAAGAAAACAAATATACCTAAATCCTTCCTAACAAAAATGCTAAATACAGAAGTGGAGGTTCTACAGCTGCCACAAGCTTCTTTCAACATTCAATTGCTTTTACAATAAGAAAGTTTTACTTAGTATCTGTTTGTCCTGGGTTCAGCAGTTGCAGTCAGTTTTTCTTCTCTTTAGTAAGCTGTGTTTTGACTTAACTTGGGAACAAGGCTGATAAGGCCGATGTTTTTGGTTGTTGCTGAGCGATGTTTGGTCTGACCAAGGACTTTGTGAGCCTCATGCTCTGTGGGGAGGAGAGGAAGCTGGGAGAAAGGAGGGACAGGACTGTACTGACAGAACCAAACTGACCAAAGAGGTATCCCATACCATAGCACGTCATGCCCAGGATGTAACTGGGGAGGATCTGGAAGGCCGAGTTCTCTCGGGGTGGTTGGAAGAGGTGGTTGGTCAGCACTCGGTTGGTGGGGTGTCGTGAGTTATCTGTTGTGGTTGATGGGATGCTGTATTCTTTTCCTGTATCATTATTATTATTGGTGGTAGCAGCAGTGATTTGTGTTATACCTTAGTTACTAAACTGTCCTTATCTCAACCTGTGGAAGTTGCATTATTTGATTCTCCCCCATCTCTCTGGAAGCAGGGGAGGGCAAGAAGGGGGGTTGAGTGAGTGAACAAGCTGCGTGGTTGGCTGGGTTTAAACCACGACACTGTTAGATCTCTCCTGCTTAATTGTAAGCTTAATGGTTAGACATGAGGAATGCAATATAATCATTCTTTTTTGTCACAGTAAGCATTTGAAGATATCCATGTTTACATTAAGAAAAAAAATGGAATTTCACCATTGGAATTTCCTAGTTGAAGTTAATTGTACGATTTCATCTACAACTTCTTTATTATTCCTTACTGTTACTCATGTTAAAGAGAAGTTAGATTGATATGACATAGTTATTCCTGGAAAGTTGATGCTATTATTTCTTTAAATGTTTTCATAAGGTTCTTAGAAATAGTTTGATTAATGTGTCAAATTGAAACAGAGGTAACTGGTCAATACTTTTGACTGGTCAATACTTCTGACAATAACTGGTCAAAAAAAAGCTTAAATATTTGTCCTTACCAAGTGTTTTGAAATTCATATATCTTCCATGGAAGCTCTTGGGCAGTTCTCTATGTATATAGGAGAAATTTATTTAAAATGCCTCAAAAGCACCTAGAAAGCTTGCTGTACCCTTTTACAAAGCCTTTGCTGATTTTTCTTTTCCTGCTGTCCTAATTTTTGGCTGGGATAAAGTTAATTTTCTTCCTAGTAGCTGGTGCAGTGCTGTGTTTTGTCTTTAGTCTGAGAACAATGCTGATAACACAAGGATGTTTTAGTTGATGTTAAGTAGCATTTACCCTTATCAAGGACTTTTCTGCCTCTCAGGATTTGCAAGTGAGGATGCACAAGAAGCCAGGAGGAAGCATTGACGGGATACCTGACCTGAACTAGCCAAAGGGGCATTCCATAACACAGCATGTCATACCCAGTATATAAACTGGGGGGAATTTGCCAGGAATCACCGATAGCTGCTCAGGTCAGGCTAGGTATTGGTCAGAATGTGGTCAGCAGTTATGTTGTGCATCACCTGTTTATTCCTTCCTCTCTCTATTTCCTATTATTATTATTATATTGTTGTATTTTACTTCTATTTTAATTATTCAGATGTTCTTATGTCAACCCATGGGTTTTTGCATTTTTTCCAATTCTCCTCTGCATCCCACTGGAGAGTGGGGGGTATGAACAAGCAGCTGTGTGGTACATACTTGCCGGCTGGACTTAAACCACACCACCTGCTGAAACCTATCTCTGTCATTCTTTACTTTCTTATCATCACCAAATTGCATGCAGTGACATCAATTTATCAGTGTAAAATTTACAACACTAAATAAGTCACATCTGATTTTGACGTGATACTAAAATTCTGTTTCATTGATGTAAAGAAGAGTAAACTTTCCTAGTGAGTTCAGAGAGACCAAGATTTGGTATTCTCTCTCCACCCTTCATTTTTTAGGATGAAAGCATTTCTTAATCCTCTCTTTACCAACGAATTTGGGTACTCATTCATTCTCACTGAATTTTCAACAGCACTTTGTTCTAGCTTGAGTAGCTAATCTGTATAACTTAATCTTTTACTGCTCAATCCATTAAACTTTTTTTGATTTAGTTGTGTGGCTTCTCAGAGTTTGCCACAGTATAATCAATTGAGCAGCTTTAGATATTGTACAAAAGGATAAGCATATTACACTAAAAGTACACAAATCCTTGTTTGTGTTTTTACAGGGGGTGGATGGTGAAGGTTGTTTCAAAGACAAACTTTATAGAAAAGCAGAAAAATTTGCTTCATGTAACTCATCTCTATAGTTTCATAAGGCTAAAATCTGGGTACTACACAGAAGTGAAGAAAAGGTTTAATGCTTTCTGTCTGCACTTATTGAAACTAGATGGATGTACTCTTACAGAAGGTCTGTGTGTTGACTGCAGACATGAATAATCTTGAGTGAAAGAACTGCCTATTAACCTCGGAAACAGCAAAAAAGTGGCCTGAACCCTCAAAAATATTCAGGTACTTGTCTAACTTCACTGATAACAAGATAATTAGGGTCTAAATCTTTTGGAGGAACTGAAGCTTACTGTGCACTCATTCTTGGGTTCATGTCCTTCAGCTTACATATCAGAAGCATACTGTAATTTAGGTCTCTACATTGTCTCCATGGCCAATGAGAAAGAGTCACCTCCAGAGTACATCTCTTTCCACCTATATTATGTATCTCTTTAATGAGAGAAGAAATCAGTCTTTCAAAGTACTTACCTCTCTTCATTGACTGCAGAGAAAATCCTAGGTGATTAGCTTAAAAGAGATAAATAATCTTCACCTTCCTAAAGTTTCCTGAGGGTGATCTCAGCCTGCAGATTAAATCATGGGCCTACAATACCATTATAGGCAAGGCAAAAAGATGATGGAAAAAAATGGCTAGTATCTAAGCCCCACGCAGCTACTCATTCATTCCCACAACAGCAGGATAGGGGACAGCAAAAGTGAGGAAAAACTCATGTATTAAGACAAAGACAAGGAAATAAATGAAACAAAGTTGTGTGTGCAAGAAAAGCAAAATAAGGCCTTCATTCACTGCTTCGTCTCAGCAGGCAAATGTTCAGCCACTTTCTGGAAATCTGGGCATGTGTAATGGCTACTTGGGAAGGTGAAGACCACAAACAAGAAGGTCCCTTCTTCCTCCTCCTTTTCTTGAGGTTTTATTATGGAGCATAACATCACAAAATACAGAGTATACCTTTGATCTGCTCGGGTCAGCTGTCTCAGCTGTGTCCCCTTCAAACCTGCTGCCCACCTCTAGTCTGTGCACTGAAGGGAGAGTGAGAAACAGATACTATGCCAAACACACTGTTGTGTTATAAACACTGCTTTAATCACAACTCAAAAACACACCATATACATTCTAAGAAGAAAATTAACTTAATCCTAGCCAATTCTAGTGCAATCTCCATGCCTTACACCTTACCATTTTCATCATACTCGGGTCCTATGTTATCCAATATACCCTCATTAAGCTCCACCCTACTTCCTGTCCTTTTATATACACACAGGGAACCACAAGCAGCCACATCTACCAGGCTAGACATGTGACCAGCCAGGATGAAGACTCCTTGCTCTATTCTGAAGTCCACCAGTCCTCAAGAGTTGAGAAAAAAATTTTGAGGAAAAATAACCTTTCCACTTCCATTGCTCCTAAGTGGAATCTCTTTTTGTGTGAGAAATTTTAAGATCAATTCATAGAGGTTTTAAACCCAAAAAACTGTTTCCCATTCTTTTTCTTAATACATGAAAACTATTTATGCACTTGTTCAAGAAACTGTATTCAATGTGTAAAACTGAAAAATGTTCAGTGAATGGAATGGATTATACTTTTCTCTCAATTTATGAGGTATTTATTAGCTCAAATGAAAGTCCCAAGTCTCAAAGAGAACAGTGCTATATTTTATTTGAGCTCCTACTTTAGTAATACATACACAATTAATTTGAACTTTGAGTCTTATCTAAATTTTAGGAACTGGCTAAGATTACCTAAGGCCTGAATTCCACTACAGGGATGGCAGTCTCTCTGCTTGAATGGTACCCTTGGCAACATGATCCTGAATTGAAGCAAACAATAAGCTCACATATTGAAAGGTCATTCTCAGAATTCTGAGCTATTGAAAAGTGAGATTTTTGCACTTTTTTTAAGTTATTTTTGTTCTTTTACACTCAAGAGAGTGAGAAAAGACACATTCTTAATTTTATTTTTCACCTTAGCCGTCATCTTACTGGTTTCAATCCATATCAAGGTCACAGGAAATGTTACTGCTATTTGACAGTGAATTATCCTAAATGAAATCAATTGGACACCTCAATCTAACCCCTGTTGTGTGTGTCCTTATCACAATTCAGCAGAGTGAAGACACACTAAATGGACCCAGAATTTGAACTCAAGAAGTGTTTCATCCAAACCTCAGTCAAGGAATACTGCACAGTTATGCAAAACCCCCTTCTTTCTAATTATTTTCTTTATGTAGACAGTATTATTTTTCTGCCATCAACATGAAACACATTTTATATATTTTAAGAGAGGAGGAAATTTTTTTTTGAGTTCTTCATGAGTTTCCCTAGTCAGTTTTTTTTTTTTCATATTTTTTTTCTATATGGTTGTCTAGAGATAAAAGATTACTTTTCATTATTTAGATGGCATTATTTCAAATAAAGACTTTTTTCATATTTACGTATTGTGCTTAACACAGTGTAGTGCATTTCTCCGCTGTGGTTAATAACTGGTACTACAGTGCAAAGAAGAAAAGATGTGAAATAATTTTCATGCCACAGTTTAATAATAAAGCAATCTCTGATAACAGTAGATCCACAGAGATTTTAAAATAATTAGGCGTATTTACCAATTTATGAGACACTTGAAAAATAACAACCACACAACTAATTATAATAGCACAGTGGTAAATCTTGGAACTCATAAGTTCTTTTTCTAGTCTGTGTCTAATCAATGTTGCATTTTCCTAGTTTTGGCTGGGTTAGAGTTAATTTTCTTCCTAGCAGCAGGTACAGTGCTGTGTTTTGTCTTTAGTCTGAGAATAGTGTTGATAACACATCAAAGTTTTAGTTATTACTAAATAGCACTTACTCTTAAGTTAAGAACTTTTCAGTCTCTTGTAGTCTGCCAGTGGGGAGGGGCACAAGAATGTGGGCAGGAGCAGAGACAGAACACCTGACCCAGACTGGCCAAAGGGGTATGCCATACCACAGCACATCATGCTCAGTATATAAACTGTGGGGTGTTGCTTGGAAAGGACTGATTGCTGCTCAGGTTGAGCTGAGTACTGGTCAGGGGGCAGCTGTACTGTGCATCACTTGTGTTTCTTGAGTTTTATTACTCTCTCTCTTTTTGTTGTCTCCCTTTTAATTAAAATAGCTATTGTCATTATTCTATTTTATGGTATTTCAGTTATTAAACTGTTCTTAAGTGTCATGATTTAAAACCAGTTTCTACTCCCCCCCCCTTTTTTTCTCCCTCCCTCCTTCCTTCCCGCTGCTGGAGGGATGGGGAGGAGAATCAAAGGAATGCAACTCCCATGTGTTGAGATAAGAACAGTCCAGTAACTAAGGTATAACACAAATCACTACTGCTATCACCAGCAATAATGACAAGAAAATAACAAGGGAAGAGAGTACAATACCAACCACCTAAAACGAGCCCAACCGAGAAGTGTGTGCCCTTCCAGGTAACTCTCCATTACCTCTCCGTGTATGACGTGCTGTGGTGTGAAATACCCCTTTGGCTAGCTTGGGTCAGGTGTCCTACTTCTACTTCCTCCCAGCTTCCCCTCCTTCCTGGCAGAGCATGAGATTCAGAAAGTCCTTGGTCAGAGTAAAACTTTACTTAGCGACAAGTAAAAACACTGGTGTTATCAGCTATCTTCCCAGGCGAAAGTCAAAACGCAAAACTGCACCAGCTGCTAAGGAGAAAAATTGACTGCTACTGCTAAACCCAGGACAGTGAGTCAACCCCATCCCACAGTATGTGAGCAAGTGTCCATGTGATACTTAGTTGCCACCTGGGGTTAAATCATGACAAATACGAATTCCCAATTATTCACCAGGCTAATTTAACACTAGTAGATGTTATTGATAACACATCTCTGTTAAAAGACATCATTTATATAACTGAATGTTATGGTTTAAACCCAGTTTCTACTCCTCCACTCCCCTTTCTTTCCTCCCCCGCTCCTTCCTCCCCGCTCCCGGAGGGATGGGGAGGAGAATCGAAGGAGTGCAACTCCCACATGTTGAGATAAGAACAGTCCAGTAACTAAGGTATAACACAAATCACTACTGCTACCACCAATAATAATAATGATAAGGGAAATAACAAGGGAAGAAAGTACAATACCACCCGCCAAAAACAAGCCCGACTGGGAAGTATGTGCCCTTCCGGGTAACTCACCATTACCTCCCTGGGCATGATGTGCTGTGGTATGGAATATGTTTTTGTCTAGTTTGGGTCAGGTGCCCTGTCCATGCCTCCCCCCAGCCTCCCCTCCTCCCTGGAAGAGCATGAGACTCAGAAAGTCCTTGGTCAGAGTAAACATTACTTAGCGACAACTAAAAACATCGGTGCTATCAGCTATGTTCCCAGGTTGAGTCAAAACACAGTGCTGCACCAGCTACTAAGAAGGAGAAAAGCTGACTGCTATTGCTGAGCCCGGGACACTAAATATTTTATAACATTATAGACTATGATTTCTGAATGAAGAATATTATATCCAAAGATATCATATTGAAATGTCCTCCTCCTGTGTCGGAAACAAAGATATAGTCCACTGTTACCTTGAGGAGAACTTTTTGACAATGTTTTTTATCCCTCAATCTTAAATAAGAATTTGCTGAACAGTCATATATACCCATACTTACTAATATATGTATGCATATGAATACATACACAGCCCTGTACATTTGACATGCATAACATGTAAGCTGAGCAAGTAGAAGAATTGCAAGTATTAGGCTGACCTTTGATGTACAGAAAATAGTTAATGTTATTATGTTAATGTAATTGCTTATCTTTTTTATGTATCTCTTTGTCAGATTTATGCCCTTCCCCATTTTATAGAACATAAAATTGTCTATTAGTTATTCTTAAATATCTGTTAATGAATTTCACAGGCATGCTGGATGCAACTTATATAAACAGGCCAGAAAATTTGAAGCCAGAGCCAAGGCAAACCCATGCCAAAACATTAGTCGATCCATTGGAACTGATTATATACATACAAAAGGGAGAATGTGTGAAGTGATATATAAGGTCACTATGACAGCCAGAAGATAATGCCAAAATGTTCCTACTGGCTTGGCTCATTCACATGTATGGGCACAAAGCTGATTCAGAGCCAAACACTCTGCATGAGCCAAACTTAACTTCCTTGGCTTGCCCACCTCCAAAGCACAGCTGTGGTGGCAAAAACAGCCCATCAGACATGAATTCATTTTGCTAGTTTTCATCTGCCATGACTTTGTAAGATGCAGCCACCAAGGGCAGAATTCTTTGCTACTGCTGCTGTTCCGAGAATAATCTGCAGTACTGTGAAAAAACCTGTTGGACTCACATTGCCCATTATAGTGAGGTGTCAACTTCTGAATAATAAACATGCTCCTAATGAGGAATAGACACCTCTAACCAAGATTTTGAAAATGTGACTAGTGATTTTGATTGTGCTGCATGCTGGGGCCCATCTGGAAGCACCTGAGTGGCCAGATTTGTGAAAACCACAGTCCTTTTTGCAGAGGATCAACTAAAATCGGTCTTGAATGGGACCTTCCAAAACTGGGGTCATCAAAACTATTAATAGCTTTTTAACTAGCTTAGCCTAATTAGTTGGAGTGAAAAGACTTTGACAATAGGTATTCAAAAGTTATAACAGTTATTTTATATTTAACTACAGGAGAAACTATGACTAGTTTGCCTTTGCTTGACATCCATAAACTGCCCCTGTCCCCTTTCCAACCACAAAATGTTATCTGAAGTTTCATCCTATCTATGGTTATCATCAACCCTAATAAATTCAGTGAGAAGCCTTGAATTTCTGCTAATTGCATTAATTTTTTGACGTTTGTATGGTTAATAGAAAAATGAAAAACAAGCAAAGAGATTAGCACAATCTTACATATAGACACAAATAAGTCAGTTGTAACTTCTTACTACACAACATGGTAATAATTTTATGATTGCATGAAGAGGATAGAACACTTTTCTGGATCAAGATAAAGTAAAAAAGCTGATGGTCAAGCAACATGCTTTTAAGATGATCTGGGTTTTCTTAGCTTCATCCTCCTGCATAACTTTGTGGAGGGGTTCTGAGTATGTTTTCTGTATGGAAAGAAAAAGCACATCCCACACCTTACCACATAGTCTTCTATCAATTATACTTTTTCCTTTTATCAAGGAAAAAATGGAAGATGGATTTCCTATAGAATATGATTCAATTTTAATGCCTTTGCTTAATCTTTGGTTTATATATAATTGACCAATAAATTCTCCAGAAACATTAACAGATACTCTACAAACAATTCATTTTCAGAATCTTGTCTGAAGTAAACCCTTCAATAGGAATCGAAGTTAACACTCGACTGCTTCTTTTTTTTTTTTTTTTCCTTGAAATCAAAATATAAACTCAGGAACATGAAAACTATCACATAGAACTCTGGGAAAATTTTTTTGTTAGATGTTGTAATACCCTTTATAACATTTGTCATCAAGGCTTCTGAAATTTATCTGGAAATTGCTGCCTTATTTTAGTGAAACAAAATTAATGCTAAAAGTTTATATGCTGTCAAATTTTAAAAAAATTTTAATTTCCATTGTTGTACATTCTAAATGCAGTTGCATTGATATCTGTCAAAATAGTCTAACAGTGAATCATCAAATTGTAGAATTGCTTCAGTTGGAAGGGACTTCTGTTCCAGCACTAATTATAAAGGTCCCTCACCAGGTATATTGCCAACTTCTCATGACTTCCTTTCAAGACACCATTCACTTGGCTCTACCCTTTCAATTCCACAGTATCCCCTTTCCAGTCCATATTATCACCAGTCACCACTGAAGAGTGTCAGGGATGGGCAGTCACGGAAGAACTCAGAAGAATTTTTAAAGCTTTGCTCTTACATTAAAAAAAAACAAAAAACAAAAAAAAAACCCCAAAAAAAACCCCAACAAACCCAAACCAAAAAAAAAAACCCAAACTAAACAGATTTCTGTAGGGTGATTTCTACACTGAAAATTTCTTAGTAAAAATCTCTTACTGTAGAAAGGCTTGACTGATAGATTCCATTGTCTAGCTACTGTGAAACAAAGAGATGATGCTCAAATAGAGCACTGATGATTATTAAGAACATATCAAAGAAGAGAGAGATGGATTTTCAACCTAACGTTATCCAGGGTTCAGACACTTTGGTCACTGGGTTTGCTAAATTAGAACATACTCCTTTACCTGATGTTGCATCCTTCTTCCCTGTACTTGGAGGCAATGCTGGCCCTGTTGTCTTTGGGTTCATACAACAGATCAGTCACTCTGATGTATTGTATACTAGTTAAAAAAAAAAAACAGTCAAGCTTCATGTATGAATCTTTCACTATGGGGTATAATTATGAAGAAAAGGAAACAAAACTAGTTTTCTAAATGTGAATTGGACTCCTTTGGCAGTTTAGCTCCATGCACAAAACCCAAACAATTCCAAAGGTCTTTTCCAGTAAATGGGAAATGTTTATATGAAATATTCTAATCAGCAGTGATCAGCAGTATTCTCATAGCATCATAAATTAACAGAGAAGTAATTTGAAGATACTGGCTGAAGATGGCTAGCTATGTTTTTGAAATTCCTCTTAGTTTCTCAAGGTAAGTCCTTTAAACATTTTTCTGGAATAAAAGTGCATTATGAAACTTGGCTGAATAAAAACTGAATAGCTGATGTCCTGTATGTATTGAATAAATCTGTCTTCTATAATGTGAAATTTTATTTCTCTGGCTTTATATGAAATCATAGAATCAGAATGGACTGGAAAAGACCTTAAGATCATCTCGTTCCAACCCCCCTGCCATAAGCAGGGTCACCTCAAAAATGTTCTAACAAGTATTAGGGACTGTGCCCCATGGTACATCACTGCCATAGCTGAGGATGCATATACCAGTCTGAGCAGACCTGTGACCAACCTCACCTTCAGGTATGCTGGAGAAGCTGGACCCTCCCTAATCAAGGATCAGCTGAGAGAAGAGCTTCACGCACTCTGTGATCAAGGACAGCTAGCAGCTTGTTAGACTCTGCTAAGAAGGCTGACAGAAGTTAAGCCGTTTAGCCTTATCTGGGAGCACTGGTACCTTCAGGTTCCTCAGAGGCTTTCTGGGAGCCTCTCAAATATCACAAATAAAGTCCACAGAAGATCAAGAAAATCTCAAAGTAGAGCCCCAGAAAATCCTGTGTGAACTGCTGTGTCTGTTTTGTGCTATAACTCTTGACTCTTTTTCCTGGAGTAAGTATGAAATGCAATGAAATGTAGCATACACTGGAAAGAAATCAACATAAGCTGATTTACCTTCTAGGTCTGCAATTACAGAGAAATGTTGCAGTTCTAGGAAGTGGTACAAAAGAATTGGATTTCTACTTAATTTGTTATTCTGGTTATGTTTCCTTCTTATAACAGAATACTGTACAAATGCCCGTTTCATATGAAAAGATATTGTTTGGGGTTTTGTTTTGTTTTGGGTTGTGGGCTTTTTTTTTTGTGTGTGTGGTTTTTTTTTTGTGGTATGAAATGGTGAATTTTGAGATGTCCTGTGAAGGGAGCACATGTAAGCTTTTGTATGTGCATCCACAGTCTTACTTTGCTTTGCCAATTTTTGAACAGGGTGAAACATTATCATGCATTTTCTAGAAAGGAAATATTCATTTTGGTTTATTGAAAATAAATTATTCAGAGTCTTCTGTTTATATGTTAAACTATATTCCTGTTTGATACACTGCCGTAACAGAAAATAAAAGCAACAAAAGAAAAAGAGAACAACCTGATAGAGGGGTTCACAGTAGTCACTATTCTTGAAGGAATGCATCTGATGGGATTATTCTTCAGGGAATGCATCATACCTCTGGCCCAGAGGTATGAGAAAGTAGCGGTCTGCCAAAAGATTCTCTAACATAAACTACTGGCAGTGAGTTCTGAATCAGAAAAGAACACTCTGCTACATACACAATTCTTCTCGGGAAGAAAATGAGAGCCTGGATTATGTATGACAGGTACAGAGATGTATTCTTAATCTTCTTGAGGCTGCTCAGATACAGCAGTGAGAAGAATGAGCAAAGGAACTTACTCAGACTTTCCTCACAATGTGATGTCTGAGTAGTTAATTACCTTTTAAAAACAAAGAAAGGGGTGAATTCTATATACTAGGATTTAAGCTACCATGAAGATAAATAAACAGTAATCATCATAAAGGAAAAGTAGAAAACAGTCTGATTTGTATTTTACTGCACAGCTACAAAAAAATGAAACTACAGATGATTAAAGAAGACACATTAGAAAGAGAAAATAGAATTTATAAAGTCAGAGTACTGCAAATAAAACGAAATAGGCAAGACCAATCTTTTTCTCCCAGTATATTTTACATGTAATTAATACACAGCATGTGATTAAAAGCAAGATTACATTTTTTAAGAATATCTATTGAATTTATAGTCCCACAATAAACATATATATATAAAACCCTCAACAAATATAACAAATATACCCAAGCCACACCCTCCTAACACTCTATTGCTTTGAAAAGTGACCTGCCACTCCATTTATCACTTTTCTCTCAGTGTCACCACCACCAAACTCGCAAGTTGAGATAGTGAGATAGCAAATTGCTTCATCATCAGATTTCATTTAAATAAGCCATCCAATTTTCAGTTGCATTTCTACTGAAACATTGCTTTCATTAAATAGAATCATAGAACCATAGAATAGTTAGGATTGGAAGGGACCTTACGATCATCTAGTTCCAGCCCCCCTGCCATAAACAGGGACACCTCACACTACACCATGCCACCCAAGGCTTCATCCAACCTGGCCTTGAACACTGCCAGGGATGGAGAATTCACAACTTCCCTGGGCAACCCATTCCAGTGCCTCACCACCCTCACAGGAAAGAATTTCTTCCTTATATCTAATCTAACCCTCTCCTGTTTAAGTTTGAACCCGTTACCCCTTGTCCTGTCACTACAGTCCCTAATGAAGAGTCCCTCCCCAGCATCCTTATAGGCCCCCTTCAGATACTGGAAGGCTGCTAGGAGGTCTACATA
>NDXB01019900.1:0-11217 GCA_002631895.1 Agapornis roseicollis | reverse complement strand
CAAAAAAAAAAAAAACAACCCAAAAGCAAGGTTACATTTTATATTTCTTTGCAGACGTATAAATGATAGTATTGCTTTCAAGATAATGGAGAATAATAAATCTTCCTACTGAAAATTACAAGAATAAAGTCTTAGTTCATATTTTAGAATCCTGGTTAGCTTCCCAGGTGTGGGAGTGGTGGAGAGAATAACACTTAGCTGAAGTGCCTAAGTATTTATTTGGACCTGTTAGAAACAGTTCCCAAAACAGAACTGCTATCTATAAGCCTCTTGTTTCCATCACTAAGCACACAGTTAATTGCCTAAATCCACATATTCAACAGCAACCTGAAAATAGACAATGAAAATGAAACACATCTATCACTGCTGAAGGGGTAGATGAGAATATCTGATCCCACATAAGAGGTGTTCCTTCTTTCATTTGTTGAAATGCTACTGAGAGCACTGAGATACACTTTTGGCAATAGAAAGCATAGAACAATATGTGAGCATCTCTGATTGAAGGACCATGATGCAAGTACACACTAGAATGTGTATATTAGCACATTTTTTACACCTTAGAGGCTGTACAGCTTTTTTGTGATTGAATAGATGTTAAATGGAGTTTTCTGCTCAGTTTGAAAAGCAGTATTCCACAACACTGATTATCAACTATCTATGCGCTTCTCATGCATCCATTGCTTTAGTAGCTCAGCACCAGTCAAAGCAAGCTTCTGACATAATGATCATAGCTGTTTTATCCAATTCCATCGTAGTTTTTAGGATTTCTTAGTCATCAACATAGAAAAATAATTTTGTTTAAGGGTTTCAAGAACACATTTAGAAACCTTTTTCACTGGCATGACAGTTACTGCCTGAGTAAAGAATTATCTAGAATTTGAAGCAGTCTGCAATGGTGTCTATACAAACACTGAAAGAAAAATGTTCTTGACATTTCAAAGACATGTAGACTATCATATTTTGTTTGCCTGAAAATTAAACCAGTTATTCTGGGGAAAAATATATACAGATGGCATTTACATTTTGTCCTTTAAATATATCCACTCCTGAAATGGCGGTTGGTGGAATATTGCACTAATGCTATATTAAAACCTTAGCATCTCTTGAACAAACTCTAATATGCAGAATCTTGCCTCTGAATTAGAACATGGATTTTGTCTCCTATGAATAAAGAAACCAGCAAAACCTTCCAGATTATGGTTCTGTATTGAATAGTCCTTTCATAGAAGTAAATTAGAGCAAATTCTATCTGTCCATCACAGTTAATACCCAAAGAGCAACCTAATGCACCGGTCACTATAGTATTCTGTATGATCTGTGTAGGTTCATTTTACAACAGCTCAGGGAGGATGGTTGAAGGCATGAAAAATTTAACGTGTAATCCAGAGACAACTGAGTGATGACGACCATGATAGCATGCTTGTCTACAAGGATCATACCTGATGACAGCTAAATACAATGGGCTGTAACTTCAGTTTGAAATCCTTTCTTACAGTCTTGTGACAGCTTCAGAAATAAGCTGTGCACTTTCAAATGGAATAGTTGTGTTGCATTTTTTTTTTTCTTTGAGGTATTTTTTAGCTGTTATTCCTGCTCATTACCAAAATCTTAGAAAGTCTGGAAATAGCCAATCCCATACTCTTAATCTTTGTTTGATTTTAATAACTGATAGACCTGACCAAGATGGGGTTTAAGTGTAACGCAAACTTTTCATATCACCCTTATACAGTGATGGTAGCTGCATAGCAGTGCAAAAAACACATCAGATTATCAGCTGATGAAAGCTCTCTAATTTTCACTGATTTCATCAGTGATTCTATTCCCTGATTTATATTAATGATCCAATAATCTTCTTTCAATGACAGTAGATCTTCTTTTCCTCCTGAGTAGTATGCATAAAATGGATTTTACTTCATAATAGAAGTGTGATTTCAGCTGTTTCTGTGTAACCTCCTATTGCTGTGAAATTTATATTGGTTTTCTCCACTTAAATAGGAAGTATAGTCTGCAGAATCAAAGCTAATATATGTTATGTTCCATTTAGTAAAGGAAATTTTAATATGGTCATGACTTTAAAGTATAGCACAATGTTACAGAAACTATCATATTTAAAAAGAGTTTCAAAGACTGTTAGAATTGAACTCACAGATTCAGAAAGAGAAAAAAGGTCTCAGAAGAAGTATTATGATATGCATCTTCAGTAAGAAATCAGTGTTGCATATAGGTGATCTACAAGATTTTGGAATTTCAGAAGAATTACAGAATAATAGAATGGAAAATACTAAAATGCCTGTTCTGTTCTGAATTCATATACTATAGTGACAAACACTAACGGTGATGTCAGAGGAATGGGGGTACTTGATGGGTAGAGAGAATTGCAGCAATTTTGCCCAACTAGCTAAAACAGCTGCTGGGCTGCGTCTGTGATTCAGCTACACAAGCAGCAAAAGTCTTCAAGGGTCTATCAGTGGTCACCATAAGATTTTGTTTTAAGATTACTAGAAGATCAACATATGGGCTAAACTTTTTACGTACATTTTGTTTCTTACTTTCCACATTCACATGTAGCATGTGTTGCTCTTAAACAAGAGCTTTTAGGGATGATAAGATTGAGGATATCTGTGGATAATGCTTAAGGTCCTATCACCTCACACCTGGAAGTAGATCAGACCAAGGACAGCTCTTAAATTTGTAAGTCCTCTGGGCAGAAGCTATGCCAATTTATTTGATTATTTATTTTTCTTGCACATGTAAGTCCAACTCCATGTGTGAAGAAAAATGCTACTGACTCAGCAGTTTTTACTAATGCTGAGAATTTATGCTAATATAGTTTATATTAGCATAACTTGGACAGAGAAGACAAGCATCTTCCAACCTTATATTATTGGGGGATTTGACTTAGAAGAATTTTGAATCAAATCAATGTCTCTGTCTCCCAGGAGGCTGTTCCAGGGGTTCTCTTCAATGACTCGTTTGTTTCAGGATTTCTGGCTGAAGAACCACTGTTCTGTTTTAACTATTTGACTGGAATGAATAAATCATTCTTGTCGCAGCATTCAGGAGTTGGCAAAAACTGTCATACATACAGCAAGGATGCAGCTTTGTTCTGGAGAGGTCGAGTAGTCCTGCCACTCCCTGAATGCACAAATTTAACTAGATTAAAAATTGGAATTAAATTTCTTCACAGATCTTGTGATTCTTATACGAACTCATGCATGATATCCAAGTTTGCCTGTATAAAGAAGTAAGAGCAAAAAAATAATAAAACACATTAATTTAAGTAATTCAGGTGTTTCAATCTTAAGACCTTAATAACATCCAGTTCCAACTCCCCTGCCATCAGCAGGGACACCCACACTAAACCATGCCACCTAAGGCTTCGTCTAACCTGGCCTTGAACACTGCCAGGGATGGAGCACTCACAACCTCCCTGGCCAACCCATTCCAGTGACTCACCATCCTCACAGGAAAGAATTTCTTCCTTATATCCAATCTAAACCTCCCCTGTTTAAGTTTGATCCCATTACCCCTTGTCCTGTCACTACAGTCCCTAATGAAGAGTCCATCCCCAGCAGACCTATAGACCCCTTCAGATACTGGAAGGCTGCTAGGAGGTCTCCATGCAGCCTTCTCTTCTCCAGGCTAAACAGTCCCAACTTTCTCAGCCTGTCTTCGTATGGGAGATGCTCCAGTCCCCTGATCATCCTCGTAGCCCTCCTCTGGACTTGTTCCAACAGCTCCATGTCCTNGGAGCTGGCAAATGAAATTGCTAAGCCAATGGCCATCATATTTGAGAGACCATAGCAATCAGGTGAAGTTCCCAAACACTGGAAAAGGGGAAATATAACCCCCATTTTCAAGAAGGGGAAAATGGATGACCCGGGGAATTACAGACCAGTCAGTCTCACCTCTGCACCTGGCAAAATCTTGGAGCAAATTCTCCTGGAAGGCATGCTGAGGCACATGAAAAACAACAAGGTGCTTGATGACAGCCAGCATGGCTTCACTAAGGAGAAATCTTGCCTGACCAATTTGGTGGCCTTCTACTATAGGGCAACAAACTGATGGACAGGGGTAGAGCAGTTGACATCATCTACCTGGACTTGTGCAAAGCATTCGACACTGTCCCGCACGACATCCTTGTCTCTAAATTGGAGAGACATCAATTTGATAGGTGGACCACTCGGTGGATAAAGAACTGACTGGATGGCCACACGCAGACTTGTAGTCAGTGGCTCAGTGTCCGGCTGGAAGCCAGTGACGAGTGGTGTCCCTCAGGGATCGGTGTTGGGACCGGTCTTGTACAACATCTTTGTTGCGGACACGGACAGTGGGATTGAGTGCTCCCTCAGCAAGTTTGCCAATGACACCAAGCTGTGTGGTTCGGTGGATATGCTGGAGGGAAGGAATGCCATCCAGAGGGACCTTGACATGCTTGTGAGGTGGGCTGATGCCAACCTCATGAAGTTTAACCATGACAAGTGCAAGGTCCTACACCTGGGTAGGAGTAATCCCAGGCACAGCTACAGGTTGGGCAAAGAGGAGATTCAGAGCAGCCCTGAGGGGAAGGACTTGGGGGTGGTGGTGGTTGAGAAAATGAACATGAGCAGACTGCAGTGTGCGCTTGCAGCCCAGAAAGCCAACCGTATCCTGGGCTGCATCCAAAGGAGCGTGACCAGCAGGTCAAAAGAGGTGATCCTGCCCCTCTATTCTGCTCTCATGAGACCTCACTTGGAGTATTGTGTGCACTTCTGGTGTCCTCAACATAAAAAGGACATGGGGCTGTTGGAACAAGTCCAGAGGAGGGCTATGAGGATGATCAGGGGACTGGAGCATCTCTCATACGAAGACAGGCTGAGAAAGTTGGGGCTGTTCAGCCTGGAGAAAAGAAGGCTGCATGGAGACCTCATAGCAGCCTTACCAGGATCTGAAGGGGGCCTATAGGGATGCTGGGGAGGGGCTCTTCATTAGGGACTGTAGTGACAGGACAAGGGGTAACGGGTTCAAACTTAAACAGGGGAGGTTTAGATTGGATATAAGGAAGAAATTCTTTCCTGTTAGGGTGGTGAAATGCTGGAATGGGTTGCTCAGAGAGGATGTGAATGCTCCATCCCTGGAAGTGTTCAAGGCCAGGTTGGATTCTATGATTCTATGACTGTATTACTTTCAGGGCACAGACACATATTTCCCTGTTGAACAGTGCTGTGATTAAGAGTGTTCTAGACCTAGGTCTCTGTCTTATGCCCAAGGCAGAATAGTACTTATTCTTTTAAGGACTAGAAGTACTTCCAATTAGGCTTATGTTCCTAAATGCTTATATTGCTATGCAAAATAAAACATTGGTGTTTCTGAAATTTTTCCTCCACTGATTTTCAGACTTTTAAATAATAAAAAAATAATAATTAAAAAAAACAGCAAAAAATCTCCAAACTGTTTCCCAGTAAGCCACTCCACCACCATCTTTCTCCAGAGTTCTCAAAAACCTTCTTGATTAAAGCCTGTGTCAAAGGCAATATGTTAATACATGAGCTCTGATAAAATCATTCTCTCCTCCTTTTCTTTCCTCCTCCCCGCCCCCCAAAAAAAAAAAAAAAATTGTGGTGTTACCAAAAATGTTTCTGTACTTGCGCTTAAAAATATTTGTGCCAGTTAAGCATGCAAGACCTAAGATATTAGCCCAAGGAAGAGTCTAATAGTTACGTATACAGTAAATCAGACAAAAATGTGTATAAGTGATGTTTTGCCAACAGATGGATATGATATCATAGAAGATGACAAGTTTCAAGAAATTTACAGTTTGTCATATGATTCTACATATACTTGAGCCTAAGCTAGATTAACCAAACACTCACTGTTTATATTTTCAGCCTCAACTAAAGGATATTACTGAGGCTAGAATCCTACAGTAATTAAAAAAAGAACCAAAAACCAAACAAAACCAAACCTGGACAGAGAGACGAAGCACAGCCTCTTAAACAGAAAGAAACTACCCTTGGTTCAATAACAGTTGAGCTACAAATCACTGGATGTTGGGAGAGTAATGTAGGGCAGTATTGTTATGTACTTGTTCTGATCTTGTATTTTTCCCAAGGCATCTTCTATTAGCCAAAGGATACAGGCTAGATAATGATTTGTCTGACTTGGAACTGCTGATCTGATGCTCTTATTTTCTGAGGTTTTCCTTCTTGCAAGCTCAGCCATAAGCCAAGGCCATGGAGACTAAGTATGATATTCTTTGAATAGAAACTGATCCAGAAAGTATAGTCTGGAAGCCAGCAAATCCACATAACTTTCCTTGGCTTCAGAATTTGGTGCATTCACAGCACATTCACTCCTCCACTTTTCTTGTGATTCCATAATATTAATACCATATCTTAGAGAGTGCTTTACTGTAAGACTGGAAATGCTATATAATATATAGGCCATGGCCATGCCTATGTCAGGAAGATGGGAAAATTATTAAGTGTGCAAGTTGTTCTTCAATGTCACTTTAGCTTTTGCTTAGAGAACCTAACATTGATTATAACTATAAGAAAGGAAAGCATTCATTTTTCTGTTTTACATAAATTATTTAGAGAAGAGTAACCTAAGAATTGAAATGACAGCACCTTAGGATAGCAAAGCTGCATATTTGACACACTCTAGCTAGATGACTGAAGCTACAGAGAATGTCATAATCAGATTTTAGAGCAACTAGAATATACTGGAGGAATTACTGGGGTTCTTTCAGACCTGGCACAAAACCATTGGCAGAGATATGTTCCGTATACTGGAATCAGATATAGGAAGGGAAGGAGGAAACCAAAAACCAAACCAAATACAAATTTGACAGCAGAAACACCATAAAGTGCTATGGTAGGTATTTTATAGTCATTGAGGAAAAAAATCCTGGAGGTTATAGAATATTGGTACTATGATAAAGGCTGAAATGAAAACAGTTGGACTTGATGATCCTAAAGATCTTTTCCAACCTAAATGATTCTGTGGAAAAATATTAAACAACAAATAAAGAAAAAGAATATTTTTCCCATCTATGCAGAACTTATCCATGGTATTCAACAGAATCAAGAACTCACCTCCAGTCCATTCAAGAAAAACAAAAAACCCAAACACGTTCCCTTCCCACTCTAGTACTGAAGTTGTATTTCACTATGTTCCACCACATCCCTTTCTGATGACAGAAACCTTTTTTTCCTTCTTTTCTCCCCATGCAAAGCTACTTAAGCACATTTCACAGAAATTGACAAAAATCCTGTGGGGAAGAAAATGACATTTTCTGTCAGTTCCTGAACACTGCAAAAGGTAAATATCGTTAGTAAGACTGTGGAGGAAATCGCTGCACGCAGTGAAAGTATCTTTCAGAAAAATAAAACTGAATGTCATATTTATTAATAATGATGTCTTAAAGGAGACAAGAAATGCACTATGTCCCTGAAAGTTTTAAAGTGTTTACTTATGCCTTGCTTTGCTAAAGTATCAAATCAGAAACCATACAAGTTCATTTCTCAGTTTCACTGATATAATTTCATCATGTTTTAAATCAGAAACCCTACAAGTTCAGTTAGTTCTCAGTCTCACTGATATAATTTCATCATGTTCCATGTGCTAAAGCCTCGATCACAGATTTTTGATTATTTCAGCTGACATTTTGAGTAAACTTTCTTTTAAAGTGCTTCTTTTTATAAAGGAGAAAAGGCAAACTTGTTGAAATGGTGGGAAATGATGGAAAATGATGGAGCTATATAAAAAAAATGGTTGCATATGGTTACTCTTGACCTATAGTTAAGTACCACACAGGTTTGCAGCATGTAAATGCACATGCTGGCACGACAGCCTGTTGCTACATTACACATTTTAAAAAAGCACAAATGTATTTGAGTATGGATGATCAAAAAGAAGCAGCAATTTAAAACTAAGTATTTATACAAAAAAACATATTACAACCTCATTCAAGTTATATGCATTGAAATGTGTCAAGAACACAAGGGGAATCAGTTTAAAGCAGACCACAACAGGAGTGAACTTGGAAGAGATGGTCTCAGCCAGAATGATGTATTCGGATCTCAGCTAAACCAAGTCAAATACAGAATAACTGCAGCTTTGACCAGTCTTTTCTAGATTCCCACAGAGCTGTTGTGTCTCAGTCACTCTTCATAGGATCTAACACATTTGATCCTCACTTTCATGTGTATCCCGACCTGTATAGAGCCTGTGTCTGCTTTGTAATCCTATGTATTGAAGACTTGCACTCTGTTCTGTTCTCCAGACTAGTCATTTCTGAGGTGTAGCATTTTCACAGGAATAGAGGGACTACTATTAAAAGACCAAACAAACTTGGAGTGGCATAATACTTAATACATAATACTGCATTACTTAAGATAAGCCTATAGCAATAAGAACAATTTATGAAAATTTTTAATGGAAACAGAGCAACAATCTCCAGATTTCATATGGTGTATCTTCCTCAATTTATTTGTTATGAGCTTAACATAGAGATATGTTCTTCAGTTTTGATGCCACACTTTCATAATATTTATTTTGACTTTTCTGCTCATTTTTCTATGATTTTTTTTTTCTTTTTAGAAAACACGAACACAAAATTGGATCAGACAATTACCTAACCCCTCTCTCCTTTGTTATAGCAATCAATGAAAAATTGTGATATAGCTCTTCTCTGCAAGCTGGGGAGAAGCCATTACTCCTCTTTCAAAAAATGGTATAGTATCTCCAAATTATCAGAGTCTAAGCACACCAGTTCATTTTTTGCTCATGATGAAACATAATATATGGAAGTAATAGTACTCCCACTTCACACATCAATTTTCCTTCGATGTTTCTCATCCAAGAGCCTACTATGGCCAGTGTGAATGGATGACAGCATTCAGTGAAACACTACTGCTGATGGCACTTAGGAACTTTCACTTTTTAATCTATATTTTACTTTGATACAGGAAGCAAAACCAAAGGGATTATATATTTAAAGAAATAAAAAGACAACCTTTAGATATATGGAGTCAGAAGGTCTCTAACAAAACCTAGTAGAATTCATTTGTGCTTTCAATTTCACCAGAATGTAATGTAAACAACCACAGGAACCACACAGCCAACTTTTAAATTAAATCCTACAATGAATAATTTATATTTTCAAACAAGGATTAGAAGTCCAATTCAATTGCAGAGCTTCAAGGATAGCTTTAATAATTTACATGCTTTCCAAAGGTGAATAAAATGCCCTCCTGAACAAATATCAAAACAATGCAAATATTTGCTTTGTTAAAACCATACTGTGATTGACAAAGGAAAGGGCCACTGTTGTAAAGTTGAATGCTGTGGGAGATAGACAGGGGAACTCAATTTTCACAACAGAAGTCTGTGTGTGCAATTTCTACCACGTACCAAAGTAATAAGGAAAAAATAACGCACGTTATCAAACAAAATCTGCATATAATATAAATTTTCTCTTTACTGAAAGCCTCAGAATTATACTGTTTGAGGTTTTTGTGCATGAGAGAGACCACATCATTCTCTCCCAGCAACTGGAAAAGAACTCTAGGCCAAATGTTGTCTATATTACTAGAGCTGTCTCTGACCTTGCAGGAAGAAATCAAATATACAGGATAAACAGTCTGTGAAGCACTATCACCTGGCTACAAGGAACATGCACACTGGCTTTAGGTGACCTATTTAAACTATAGTTGCCTCACTGGAATTTTTGTAGACAAACAGTCTTCCTTTGCTGTAATTCACAGTCTGTGTTCTTTGCAGTCCTGATAAATATTCTTCTATCCTGCACATTTGTATCCAAAAACCAAACAAACAAAAACCCAAACAACAACAAACAAACAAAAAACAAAACAAAACAAACAAAACCAAAAAAAAACCCCTCAGAAAGTCAAGGAATATTGTGCCTGATGAAATAAGAGTTCACTGCTCTGGAAAACTAAGTGCAATCACAGCACAAGTGATCTATAACTTAAATGCTCAGGCAGCATTAAGGGAAAATTTAATGCAAGACAAATGTGCTGCAGACATAGTTCATAAATTAATTACACATTCAGCATTTTGATTTTTACTTCCATATGAAGAAATAGTACAGAAGATAGGATGAAAAATTTGGAGCTGTTCAGCCTGGAGAACAGAAGGTTGCGTGGAGACCTCACAGCAGCCTTCCAGTGTCTGAAGGGGGCCTATAAGGATGCTGGGGAGGGACTCTTCATTAAGGACTGTAGTGACAGGACAAGGGGTAATGAGTTCAAACTTAAACAGGGGAAGCTTAAATTGGATATAAGGAAGAAGTTCTTTACTGTAAGGGTGGTGAGACACTGGAATGGGTTGCCCAGAGAAGCAGTGAACACTCCATTCCTGGCATTCAAGGCCAGGTTGGACAGAGCCTTGGGTGGCATGGTTTAGTGTAAGGTGCCCCTGCCCATGGCAGGGGGTTTGGAACTAGATGATCTCAAGGTCCTTTCCAACCCTAACTATTCTATGATTCTATTATTCTAAGATGCTGCTTCCTTCAAACAAAGAATAAAACAGTCATTATACCATTTGCAGAGAAACATTCCAGACCAGACAATAGTTTGCAATTTTGGTAACGAGCATGACAGATTTAAGAACAGTCAACGTTATTAGAATCATAGAATCATTTTACTACCATGGATCTTCAAATTCTGATTTCAACACCTAAGTGAAAATTAAGCTGTTTAGGTTTCAGTTCAGCAGTGTGCCAGAACACCAAGTCCATCCAGCAGTATATATACCGATAATTAACTTGAGCGAGTTTGTCCTTTTAGGCTGGGATGAGTAGGAGAGAGAGAAAGATTTTGAAGCATATTTTACTGCCTGTGCATAGTATGTAACATCAATTTTCTAATCTGTTATTCTGGTGGAAACTTACTTCCCAAATTTCAGTGACAGTTTCATCAAAGAATTAAGGCCACAATCTTCCTATTATTTCACTTTCTTTCAATTTTGTCTTTTTTTTTTAAATGAGACTTCAGAAGAGTCCTTGCTAAATTAGTTGCCAAAATCCTACAGAACTAAGTCATCCTGAACCACTGTAGGCACCTAAAATTTTGCTTGGACATCTAAATAACCTTAGGACTCAGTACTGCTGTGTACTGAGATGCTTTACTCTCATTCATCTTTATCAAGGTGTCCTGGGTTCAGCAGTTGCAGTCAGTTTTCTTCTCTTTAGTAGCTGGTGTTTTGACTTAA
>NDXB01019899.1:24645-87556 GCA_002631895.1 Agapornis roseicollis | reverse complement strand
TTCCTTCCTTCCTTCCTTCCTTCCTTCCTTCCTCCCTCCCTCCCTCCCTCCCTCCCTTCCTTCCTTCCCCCCCTTCCCCTTTCCTTCCCTCCCTCTCTCCCTCTCTCTCTCCCTCCCTCCCTCCCCTCCCCTCCTTCCTTCCTTCCTTCCTTCCTTCCTTCCTTCCTTCCTTCCTTCCTTCCTTCCTTCCCTTTTTCTTTCTTCTTCCCTTTTTCTTTCTTCTTTTCTTCTATAGGATGCAATCTAGAAAAAGCAGACTGTGAATCCCATAACATTCCTGGCAGTCAGGGGCTGTGTGATTTGCTTTGAAGATGCAAACTCATGTTCACTGTATCTTGATGATCTTCCCTCCTTTTCATGCTGCCATACCATTTTGATTGCTTAACATAAGGTCTAATGTCAAGTAATAATAAAGCAATTACAAGAAATACAATTCATTCTAAAGTGCATTAAGCAAGAACTAAATTAAGGCACATAATTAAGAACAACAAAGAAAAAGATACATTCAGGATAAAATGCTTTAACCCCTATATTTCTTCCAGCATTAACTACCTTGGCATTAACTCAAAACTGGTAGGGGGAAATAACATAGATTATGTGCAGAGACCTAGTAGGGCTGTTAGTGATTTATGGTGGGGAATTCACAGATCTGTCATGCACGAGTCTGTCTGTATAATAATAGACTTAGTTTAAACTCTTATGCTGGTTTTTGGGTGGTTTTTTTCCTTGTCCATCTGGTCCAATTATTAGGGAATTGTACCGGAGAAGGCTCCAAAACCAACCTGAAGCAGCTCAATATTTCAAGTTGCCGGTATTCTTCTCATATTTGTTCTTTTTAATTAGAGGATACCAAGTTCCAAGCCCAGGACCCAGGCGTTTATTAAGTGATAGAGAAGCAGCACTATTTTATTGACTAATTCCCCAGGCTTTTATTATGTTTCCTAGCAAAATGGGATTGATAGGAAAGTTAATAAAGGTATCCTCACCTCCTGCACCTGGAGACAGGACATCTGCAAGGGGAAGACGTTGAGACTAATAAGTGAAATCACAAATCTGGGAGCTGAAATTGGCTTTTCTTTCTGGGAGTGCAGCATTCAACAGCTCCATTCTTAGCTCTCTTTTCCTCTAAAAGCAAAGGGATCGTTTCTCTGGGTTACCAGATGTATTCTGCTAACTGACTGCAGTACTTACAACTTCCAGTGCTGACAAGCATCCTTCAAGTATTCTTTCTTCTTCATTACTTTTCATTTCCTCCCCACAAACGCCTGGGACTTTTGTTTGCATTGACTTCATTCCGGATCCAAAGTAACTCCTTGAAAACGGCTGTTCCCAAATTCTTCTTGCATTGGTATTTTCCCCTTTTATTCCTCTCCTCCCCCCCCTTTTTATGGCAGTCCCTTCATCATTTGCGTATGAGCTGAGGTGGCACAAGGGCAGAGATGCACTGGGAAGCTGCTCTCCACTCCATACATCAGTTCCAAACCCAGCTACAACCAAAATCATAGTACACCAGAATTGGACAAAGGCAATTTAAACTAAATGCATTGATTTAGATTCTTAATAAGGTTAGGCATGCAATTGTGTGATGACTAATTTGTGTGCCTAATTACCATGATTGTATGTGCAAATCAAGTAATTATGGGAGTAAATAACCATAATCAGTTATTTTCATGGGTAATTATTCAATTTTATGCACAATGGCAATAATTGGGTGTGCAAATTAAGCATGCAATTGTGCATGCATATTCAGCACACACTTGTGTGTCTAATCTTTTCATAAATCATCCTTTTTTTCTTGAGGCATTTCCTCATTCCCTATCTGTTACTCTGATATAGCATTGCTGGGGCGTTATTGCTAGGGGGAAGGGTTTGGGAACTCTTCGATTCCAAACATTGCCTGACTTTTTAGTGGTTAAGAATTTCCCACTGCAAATGGGGAATTATTGCTCTACTGAAAGATGGCTGTTTCAGTCCTGTCCTTAGGTGCTCTTTCTTCCTAATTGGGCAGGGAATTCCTAAAGGGGAAACTGAAGTGGATATATCCCATCTCTGAATAAAATTTCCAATATGGAAGCTTGTAACCTATTAAGGACAGTTCCAATGGGGGTTTTGCCAGGTTGGGTTTGAGGTTTTTGTGGGTTTTTTTTTGTACTCACACACACAATTCCCTTGGCTTTGCAGACATAATGGTGTCTTTGTCATCAAGAGGGACTTCATGGAGTTCGACGTCCCTAAGCTGTCATTAAAGACAAGGAGCACACTGTACCTGCTTGCTTACCACACAGGTGATTTCCAAAAGCACTTTGGCACTGACCTAGTTCAGTTCCCACTTAAGCCATGTAGAAAGCAATCTCATTGACCTTGATATGAGTGAAGTTTATCACCGCAGAGCGCTTCTAACAACATCACCCCATGTTGCCATCTTCAAACCTGAATCTGTACGTATGGAATTATCTCTAAGCATATATGTTCAAATCGTTTTAGGGATGTGGTCTGTGCAGTACCCACATCCAAAGGAGCTGTTACTTACTGATATCTTTCTTCCCCATCTCTGCCCATGGCAGAGGAAGCACCCTGCCTTCAGTCAGCCTCTCCCTGCTCTGTTTAACCAAGGGATTTAATTGCCATTGTTTGTCTTTTGCATCCCTTTTTGTTCCTAATAGATTTCCTCAGCCTCATTGATGCTAATCTCGTTGTCCAGGAATCAGCAAAGGGTAATTAGCTGCTGCAATAATGATCTGTCTGTCACAAGATCATGGCCTTTCCTCACACACCATCTCCGATGTTTTCTAACTTTCACTGTCAAAAAGGAGCACAACTGTTTCATGGTGTTCAGTGTCAGCTGCAGAGACTGCACTAGTACTGGGGGCATCCTGGGCTTGTCCTAAGAGCAGGAAAGATTTCCCTGTGAACAGAACAATATAGGCTGGGGAACTGGGTAGACAGAAACCTAATGAGGTTCAACAAGAGCAAGTGCACGTTGGGAGGAAGAACCCCAAGTACCAGCACAGTTTAGGAGTGACCCACGAGTGAGCAGTTCAGCTGAAGAGGACATGGGTGTACTGGTGGATGACGAGTTGACCATGAGCTGGCCCTTGAGCCAGGAGGGACAAAAGTGTCCTGGGATGCACTGGGAGGAGAGTTGGACCAGATGATCATAGAATCATAGAATAGTTCGGGTTGGAGAGGACCTCAAGATCATCCAGTTCCAACCCCCCTGCCATAAGCAGGGACACCTCACACTAAACCATGGCACCCAAGGCTTCATCCAACCTGGCCTTGAGCACTCTCAGGGATGGGGCACTCACAGCCTCCCTGGCCAACCCATTCCAGTGCCTCAGCACCCTCACAGCAAAGAATTTCTTCCTTAGATCCAATCTAAACCTCCCCTGTTTCAGTTTGAACCCGTTCCCCCTTGTCCTGTCACTGCAGTCCCTAATGAAGAGTCCCTCCCCAGCATCCCTATAGGCCCCCTTCAGATACTGGAAGCTGCTCTGAGGTCTCCACGCAGCCTTCTCTTCCCCAGGCTGAACAGCCCCAACTTTCCCAGCCTGTCTTCGTGTGGGAGATGCTCCATGATCTTCAGGTCCTTTCCAACCCAAGCCATTCTATGCTTCTGTGATCTTTAACTATACATATACAGACACACAAACTGATGTTGGATGATAATCTCTAAGAGAAGACAGCTTTCAGATATCCATAAATGAGGATAATTGTGCGGGGTTCCCACACAGTAATATGTCCACTGAAGTTGGAGAGAGAAATCACTAATTGTAAGTAATAAACAGTGGATGTTGTCATCTCAACCCTGCTGACTTCACAAAGCTGCAGCTGCCTTCTGGAAAGCCTTGCTAAATGTTCCTTTGTGTCAGAACAATTCTGCCTATCTAGCCTGTATTTTCCATATTTCCTTATCCTTATTCTGAGGGACTGGGAGCATTTGCATTAAAAAAGTATCTTTGTTCCTTAAGAGTTCATCTGCTTCACTGCTTGTCATGCACATGCTGAGAAAATGAGATCAGTAGCAACAAGAAGTGCCTGTATTCTCAGGGTAGGAAGTCTTGTGCCATAACGAGTGACCTAGAGACCATACCTGATCTGATGCCTTCTGCTTCTTCAGTCAGAGATAACTGCTCCAGCCTGACAGTATGTGGCCTTGGGGAACTCTGGATGGAGTTCCAATTGTCCAATTGCAGTTGTCCTGGAACTCAGGACAAACTGGAATTCCAAGTGATGGGGTTGGAACTAGGTGATCTTAAGGTCCCTTCCAACCCTAACTGTTCTATGATTCTATGATTCTGTTTGAAGCTAAAATATTACTCTGCCCATTCACAGACGTTTTCCCTTTGAAGAGGTATTGCTCTCTAGTAATGGCAGAATAAACAGGTCCTAGAATCCTAGAAAGTCAGTTTCAGATGTAGTTCTTCCTTAGGAATGGGGGAAATGTGGCAAGTTTATGCTTGTTCAGAGCCTTTCCTCTGTCCTCTCTGTGTGGGGAGGCTGGGCTATGGCTGTCACACAGCAATTTGGGGGTGCTACGGGATATACTGTGCACAAAAATGTGTCACATCGCTGCTGTTTCCATTGCAGGAACACTCCCAAAGTCCAAAGGGAGACAGTTCAATGCAGTTCTAGGTTAGCAATGAATGGAATGGGAAGGCAGGTGATTTCCCCTGTGAGGTTCGGACCTTTTGTTTCTCCATAGCTTTACCAAAAGGGAACAAAAGTACTTGCAGGACAAGTGAGGTTGCTGCCCCATACATCTGGAGCCAGCAATACAAAACAGAGCATTCACTGGGAACCAAAACCAATGTTAATTTAGTAAAAATGGGTTTAAATGCTTTTCTGTGAGAGGCAGCTAAAACCACTGACAGTCATTTGTCTTGAAAACGACTACTAATCAAATCATGCCCTTTTTTTTGCCCCAGTAAAATGCTTTGTGTCCTGCTGTTTGTCACACTTGTCTTGTTACTCTTGATTATACCTGTTCGAGACTTCTGCTTTGTCTCAAATAGAACAACGCTGTTGTCTCACCAAGGCCATTACTTGTTTCTTATGGCCACTTAATGCCATCATGTGGTGCACAATCATTCTTTCGTGTGTGCATTGCTCAGCTTATATGGTACTAAAATGTGAATGATGAACGGTGACTTGGGCAGCTTGTTTCATAGACAGCCTTGTCCTGTTCTCCTGGAAATAACATGAGGGGTCATGATGTGGAAGTAGGACTTGGTTGATAATAATGTCCTGGACAGCAGAGAGCAGGGTGACCACTGAAGGATACTTCATGTGCCTATCAACAGCTAATTGTGGTGTTCCCTTCTGCTGGTTGGAAATGATTTCTCTGTTTGCAGTGGCTGCATNCCGATCTGTGGAAGTAGGACTTGGTTCATAATAATGTCCTGGACAGCAGAGAGCAGGGTGACCACTGAAGGATACTTCATGTGCCTATCAACAGCTAATTGTGGTGTTCCCTTCTGCTGGTTGGAAATGATTTCTCTGTTTGCAGTGGCTGCATTTCACATACGAGGTGTCTACTGCATGTTTGCATGTGCAGAATGACAGGGCTCTGGGGTGGGTACTGCTTTAGAGCCACAAAGCAGAGCCATGAGAATAAGCACAATAAACAATGGAAGTCATGAGTTAACCTAGAAAACTGGAAAACCATGGACTTGTCATTTACCTGTGCTTATGGTAACAGCTTCTGAAAGCACTTAAGACATGTGGAATGTGAAGCTATGTAAACTAAAGGCTGTAATCTTTGGCTCACCCAAGAACTCTTCATTTCCAGACAGCAGAATTAGCTTCCATGTATATTCCTTATTTCACCTGTGTTGGGGACGACTTGAAAAGTATGGAAATGGGGATTTTTAAGTTACTGAAGGCCAGAGGTGCATCTGTAGCCATGAGCATGCTGCCTGGTAATGAATATGGAGAAACACAGAGGGAACCCCTGTCCTTCAGACTGAGGCAGGTACCACAATTGGTACTGTTTGCTTCCCCCGGAGAACCTGTCTCCTTGGTATTGAGAGTTGGAGTATCTTCCTCTTGTTCCTTACCTATAATGTAAGTTTGGAGTACTGCTTTAGAGTAGCACTGTACTGGTAAGGCAGTAAGGAGCCTCTCTGTGACCATTTGCTCAAGGGCAGGATTTGCCTCTGTATTTCCTTAGCTATAAAACACAGGAAGCAATCTTTTCCTATGTCATAGGGATACAGGCAGCTCAATTGAAGTTTATGAAGCATGGTCTGAGATCCTCAGAGCCAGAGCATTATGAATATGCAAAGCAAGACTTTAAGTTATTCATGACTGTTTAGGATACTTTGCATCTTATTTTTTGAAGCAGAACAGTAGCTGGATTAGGAAATGATCTGATTTTATGGGAAGACGACAATTTTGAGGAGGAGAGAAATGTGGTAGTTATTATATATTGTAGCTTCCCTGTTGCACCATTTCATCCACACACCTGGAATGCACTGCTGGATGGTAGGGCTTTATCCTAGGGTTTCAAGAGTTGTAGCGTACATGTCTCTTGACAAGTGACACTTGTCTGTTGACAGTGATCTGCTTGTGGTCACATAAAAGACCTCCCAGCTTAGATCTGACAATGAACACTGAGGATTTGTTTACGAACGGGTTAGAAGAGGAGATTTGCTCTGCTTTAAGGGCAGCTGGGAAGACTCGTCTGATTGGATTGCAGGAAGTGAGAGCAGTAAATAAAACCTGATCTCCAATATTTAATATATCAGTGTCATGAAAGAAGAAAAGATTAACTGTCATGTCAAGATGCGGGAACTCCTAAGTCCACTGGCTGGCTCTCTAGCTGGTGGGACTAAAGGAGGAGCAAACAGAACCCATCTGCCCACTCTTTGCTTTCCAGAAACCCCAGAAATGGAAGCTTTGGGTTTTGACAGGCAGAATGTTTTTCCTGACTGTTTGCCAGCTCTGTCTGGTCTCACGAACTGGAGTGGTCCTGCCAAGTTCCATGAAAACTGTGTCTTTAAACTGTCTCCAGACGCTCTGCTAGATCACTGCAGCTCCATTACTGCAACAGAGCTCTGTCATTTTGCATCGGCAGAGCAATGCTCCTCTTTATTTATGCTGACCATTAAACCAGGAAACCCTTATCTAATGTATCTCGTCGCGTTGCGCTCGTGCCTTTATTAGGAGCAGGTGAAGCATCTCCAGCCTACTCTCAGCTGCTAAATTGAATCCGAGTTTTCTGGTTTGTACTTTGGACAGATTGTAATGCTAATGCTCTTTTTCTAAGTTGATTTGAGCCTCTATCACAGCCCTGAATCAGTTGTGGAGCCCTCGTAGCCACGAATAAGGTAAATTATGGACATGGACTAAAAAGGAAAGGGTGATACACTATGACCTGTCACAGTTCTTTCTGCATTTAGATGAACCGAAATGCATTAGCAGTGAATAACATCCTGTTACGGAACTCTTAGAAGTGATAGAAAGCCAGTTTTCTTGGCACGGAACAGTAAGGACTGGTATCATGACAGCCTATTTGATGGCACAGCTGATACGGTGGAAAAGTTCAGCCTCTGCCTCAGAACCTGCTGTCGTCTTCCTGAGATAACCCAACAGCTTGGAAAACCCAACATGCTAATCTGCTTTTGGCTCACATCGCTAAGTCCTGGTAATGAATTCCTCTTTGTTATTTTGCTGAATTATCAAGCATTGCCAAAAATGGAGCGGTGTGGCCATAATGAACAAATTACATTGCAAAAGTGTGTAACTACTATGGTTTTTCTACCATCTCTTCTTGGACTCTCCATACAAAAGAAGTGCTAAAGGCATTTGCAGGCTCAGTGTCACCACTTTGGCTTCCTGGCTTTCTAGCTAAGATGTAATCACAAAGCACGAGCTGAACTTTGTGGCTATGTACTTAAAAGATGATCAGGCACCTTTAAATCAGTTCAGCCCATGGGCCTGGAAGAAAGAAAAGTCAGCTCCATAGTGCACACAGATGCACTGAAGCTTTTTCATCCGCATGTGGGCAAACTTTTATGCTGAAGCTATATTAAATTGCTAAAGGCAAACAAAGCTACTTTGTTAGGTAGTCTTAAAGTTTATTTTTACCTCATGATGACATTTGCATTGGGAGTGAGGTACAGCAGTAGAAAGCCCACGAGGGCAGCACCAATGGAACAGATATTGAAAAGAACAGGAAAAGTACCCTCTTCTCTTTATGTCCTCCCTGCTTGTAAATGAGACCTATTGCTGTGACAAAAGGAAGGATTGTGAGCAAATGCATTAGAGGATGATGAAATAGTAGAGGTACAGGAAATACAAAGTTTGACTTTACAAAGGTGGTTTCAAACCAGTGCAGCCTGGTCTGGCTTTGCCTGGGATTTCCCTAGGGAAAGGATGACTGTCACACTGCCTAGCTTTGGTATGGTATTCTCATCATCAGTGGGGCATTAGTAACCATATGTCATTGAATCATAGAATCAACCAGGTTGGAAAGACCTTTTAAGATCCAACTCTTACCCCAGCCCTGCCAAGGCCACCACTAACCCATGGCACTGAGGCCTCGTCTCCATGGTGTGTGAGCACTTGCAGGGCCGGTGCCTGCAGCCCTGCCCTGGGCAGCCTGTTCCAATGCCTGAGCACCCTGTGGGGCAGGAATTGTTCCACAGCTCCATCTAAACCTGCCCATCCTTGGGAGATGGAGCAGGATCTCTTCCTTCTCTCCAGCCCAAGTGGCCTGATGACAAACAAATGTAAAACACGGTATGTGCTATTCTCTGATGACAACACATCAGTTTTAGGGGATAATAATCTGACCTTTTGCATTTATTTTGTCCATAGAAAATGCTACAAATTCATTAAGAAAGGGATGTGCAGATTAACATTGTAAGCATTATTGAAAACAACAAGTTTTGTCATTTACTGTGATTTCATACGTTGTCTACTTGAACCTGTTCCTGCCCCAAATTTAAAACACCAGTATAAAACTGTCAGAGAAGATGGAAGTATTACAGGCTTCTAAAAGTGCCGTGCTATGAACAGCAACTACAAATAATGTCAGGCAAGAATCCCCATGATGTAAACCCTTCTTCGTTTCTATTCTGATGATAAACCATTCCTTAATCGCTGTTGGTCTACTGCCTCATTTGAAAATCAGTTGCATAGATGAAACAAGCTCACTTTTAGGTCCTTCTCTGACTGAATAATGCCGCTGGTCTATCACCACCCAATGTCACAATATGGTAGTCAATAAAAATGATAAAACAGCAGCTTATTTAGTAGCCAAACATAACAAATAGCTTTCTAAGTAGATGAAAACTTCATTTCCACCATAGCTGCAGTACAGCCTTGCCCTAAGATTCAATATTGTTTCTCATTTCCACTCTTAAAGAACTGTTACAGCTTGAGAGAGAAATTTCTATGGATGTGAGTTACAGCACTTGTTCTAATCAACCGCACATGCTCATCATTGCCTGCTCTGGGTTATTTAGGTCCTCAGAGAGGGATTATGGCCAATGCTTGTATTATTATCTCAATTGCTTGAATTCTCTGGCACACTCTTTCTATTAGAAAAAGGTCTGAGTACACAAAAGCACAGTCCATTTGTAACTCAGATGAGGAAACTTGTTGGGAGGTTTGCTGACAGCCAATTTCATTTAGCTAGTTTCACTATAAGCAACTTACTCGACGTGTGCGTTTTGCATTCAAATTGTTCTTTATAAAGATCCTTCCCTAATAATACGAAAATGCTTTTGTAAAGCCTGTAAGTGGTTTCTATAATAAGGTTTTTTAATGAGATGGAATATTAAATTAAGTTTTGTAGAAATGCTTGAGGTGTTGTTATAACTAAGTTACAAACTGTACACCATTACCTTTATCACAAAGAGTAATTTCAGCTTCAATTCATGCAACAGCATCCAGCTCTGAAGCAGTAACTATCAGCTATTTTGCACTGCAAGTTCCATTTTGGTGACTGTTTAGTAACGTTTGTGTCTGGGATATCTAAGCCCTGCTGCATGAGTCACTCAACCAACCCATCCTGGGCTGAGATCAGTTCTCTGTCCAGTGCCAGCTCTGAGGTTCTCTCTCTTTTGCTTGTAGCTGAGATTCCTTAAGAGTAAGAAACTGTGGCCCTGTCCCCACACGTTTGCTGCCTGCATGGCCAGTGCACAGCAGATAAAGCACATCTTAACCTTATGCAGCTCGCGTGTGAACCAGGATGATTGATGTGACTGCATACAGGCAGCGAGTCAGAGTTTTTGAGAAGTACTTTTGCAGCCTGTCATTAATAGTGAAGTGTCTGACATCAGATGTACAACTTAGATTGCCCTTTCATTACCATCTACTGGTGGTAAGACCAAATGTGTCTTTCCCATAACAGGAATATTTCTCATTACCTGGTGGTCATGGGAATGGGGTATGTGTGTGTGTGTGTGTGCTGTNTCAGATGTACAACTTAGATTGCCCTTTCATTACCATCTACTGGTGGTAAGACCAAATGTGTCTTTCCCATAACAGGAATATTTCTCATTACCTGGTGGTCATGGGAATGGGGGGTGTGTGTGTGTGTGCTGCGCTGTTTGCATAAGAAGCCAGCAGTGGATGAGAGTGAAACAAGCTGCATCATGCCTAATTTGGATGCAGGAAGTTGTTTAAAACAGATGATGTGAATAGCTTGCTTAGGTCTTGTAACTCATTTCTAACTCTATGGTCATTTTCTGTTTGTTATTCGCTTCATAATACCCTTCATTCGCCTTCTCAATCTTACTCTTCTGTCTGAGATTTGTCATACCTCAGACCAGCAGCCCACTGAAAAATCTCCAAGTGACTTGGAAGTATAACATAGGTTTTGTCTTGATTTTGACTCCAAGAAGCTTGAAATAGTATGATAAAAGCTCCATTCCTCTAAATCCCTGTGCTGGGACAGTGGGGCAGTCACAATAGCTTATCCTGTCTCAATTCCTTCAGCTACCAAGTGATGTCAAGGGCTAGGAGAACAGCATTATAAATAAAACCAAAGCATTACAATGATCTATGACATGGATTTAGCACCCAGCATTAGTTGATGTTTCTAACCCCAGGGAAGCAAGCAGCTGCTAGCTATGCAGGCTTGCAAGTGTAATGCTATGTGTCTCCCAAGATCTACATCCTAAGCAGAGAAAACAATAGCTAGGAAAGGTGCTTCAAGCCATAGGGATGACAATGGCTTCCTAAACTCAAATAAAAGGAAGAAAATGAAGAGGGGTTTTATGGCTAACGTTTGGTTAAGGCATGTTTTTATTACCGCTTGCCTTTAATTAAAAGGTATTAAATGCTGCCAGTGAACTGGCGGTGCTGAGGACCATGGAGCCGTTGCTGAATATTCAGCAAGGCTGACTGCAGCTCTGGAGAAACTACCATTGCAGCAAATGGGCTGCAACAGCAGATTTTAATATACAGGGGCAATGTTCTTCAGCTGCGGTGTAGCTCAACCGTACCGCCTCCCATCATGAGATTGATGGGGATTCTGCTGTGCTTGCTACACTCCAGTGCAGAGCACTGGAGGGCATTCAGCATGTTGAGAAAGGTCACAATAAGACTACATCAGCTTCTGAACCTAAAAACCCTGAACTCTTTGCTACCTATTAGGGCGGACAAAGGAAAGCTGCGTTCTGATGTGTGACATCCCAAAGAATTGCTTGAGGCAGGTGAGAAAGTTGCTGCTACTTAAAGGAAGGAGTAGCTGTCTGCAAGCTAGCCCTGTTGTAGCAGTACCGCAAGTAGCACAGCACAGTTCCATAAAGCTGCCCTTTCAAACAGTACTGTGTCCTCAGTAAACTGACTGAAGCTTTGGTAATGAAGGCCTCACCTCAACAGTCAGCAAAACATTGCCATCCTTTAATTTGGTTAAAGGGGGGAGGCGGGGGAACCCTTATGTTTAGGTATAGAAGCTGGAATAAATGATGCTTAAAGAAATACACCACATGTGCTGCCAGTAAATCCCACTTTCTACATTTGAAAGGCTTCTGATATGCACAGTTCCAGCTTGTTGAGAGAGAGGAGCATCTCTCTTGGCAGAATATTGAAATAAACCCAAACGAAAGCTGGCTTGACATGCAAAACCATGGCTGTAGAGCAGGGGTGGCAGCATCTCTCAGACCTGGACTGGGTCACACACACTGGCTCTAATGCTTCTAATACCCTGTCTTTATCAGGACCGATGTGTTTAGACATACATAGAAGAAAAAGGCAAAAGCAATGTTTTTCTCTATTTGCTTATGTCCTCATCCATGCACACTCACTCTGATGATTCTGATACAGTATTTATACATGCTATTTTCTTTTTTTATAGAGAAAAAGACCTGTACTAGTCTGGGTGCAGAAGAAGCCAGGGACTGAGCCTCTTAATGTCATGCTGCTGTTGAAGATCTACTTCAGCACTGCTTCTTTCTTTATAAGGCTGTAGACTGGGGCAAGGCAGTAATGGGAAAGCCTGCCACAGAGTGTGACTCAGGGCATAGGTATGTAACTAAAAGCTTGCTGCGTGGAGGCTATGGTCAGCATTCCACTCGCCTGGAATTTCTTCTGGCAGCTGTATCAGGCTGGGAAAGAAGAAACCTGGGGCAAGTTTCTCTTCCCCAGCTTTCCCCCTCGTCTGCTTAGAAATCCCATTGCATACATTTAACAGCTTCACAGAAGGGTTTCTGTAGCTGCTCTCCTTCTTGGTCTTTCCAGCAGTGTTGTTTTCTAGCTCTTAACATTTAAATGAAGGCTGAGTTAATATAGTGCATTATGTTTTTCAGTTACGAGCCCTGTTAGAATCTCTCCTAGTCAATTACACTTAAATAATAACCAGGATCTGAGAGCAGCTTTCCCTGTCTTCCGACTACATTCACTCTTGTGACATTTAACAAAGGTCCTATGTATCCAGAATTAAGAGTAAGTTAAATTCTGCAGTCAGATCTGTGCAGTTGGTGCTGCTCCGCTGGAAATTCCACACTACCCTTTCAGCTCCATTAAAATCTGCATGCTTTCATTAACTAGCTATGACGATTGCAAATGTAGAGAATAAACCAGAACATAGTTCTTCTCCAGCACTCCTCTCTCCTTACTACACGTTCTGCTGCCTGCATGGCTCATGCAAGTCATCCAAAGGTAGTTTTGGCATCACTGTCGCCTACACTGTGCAGCTTGCCTTTGAATACTGAGAGAAATGGAGAGTGGGCAATGTGGAAGAGTTCCAAGTAACCTGGACTTATGGATTATTACAGCTATGGGGCTGGGAAGGTGTGATTTTGTCCACTAACCTTGAAAAATCACTTCTCACTGAAGTCACGTTAAAGCGAAAGCGAAGCATTCCTTTACAGAATCTAAATTAGACCAAGCTATAATGGCCAATACCCGAAAATCAAATTGAATAGCTTGTCCTTCTTATCCTCTCTGCTCTACATGCAGCTGATAGGCTGTGAGTGCCTAACGAAGCCATGCTGTAAGGAAATGGCCTCCCTCGGTCCCCAGGCTGCAGGAGAGCCACCAACTGGCTTCTTTTCCTTGCCTGTTTTCCTTGTGGAGAGCTCAGCAGGTCATTCCAAATCACATCTTCTCTCCCCTCTGCTTTGCCTCATGTATTATTGATTCTTAGCTAATTTAGGAGGTAATCTCAAATTTCTTCGGGATGATTAAGAGCTCCTACCTGGTTTTTTTGGAGATGCTTATTTCCCTTTAGGAGACTTGGCACCAAAATCCCTTGACCTTAATGAGACTACTTAAAAATCCTTGACTGTTGAGAAGTGATATACTTTCTTGTTAAAGCAATGTCCAAATCTGTACTGAATCTATAAATGTGTCATACTTTATACAAGCCTATAACAGAGATTAATGCTTGTGGCTTATTATTGGCTCTTGATAGACACTACGCATGATAGTAATCATCCATTTGAGGATGATAATAGATTTGGGGTGTTTGACTTCATGTCCTGTGATTTAGAGATACTCTGATAGTCTCTAAACCAGTTAAAAATCTTGATACTTGTATCGCTAAGCTGAGGTTTCAGCTTCAATTTAGGAAGGCAGCTCACACATCAGACAGCTAATACTTTAGGCTGTCTGTACCTCCAGGAGTCAAATGCTTTATAAATTACCTTTCTGACCACGGCAGTTGGGATCATCATCTTTTTCACTGGAAGCTGAGCATATAGAGGGTAATACCACTGCAAAGGAAGGAGTCTGGAGCCGATCAGAATCTAAGCATCCTTGTAAGTCCCATAAAATCTGCATTTTTAACTTGCTTCTTTCTGGCGTCTTTTATTGTTGCAGATACAAAATTCAGAGGTATGACTGCCCTGCTACCAAAGAATCTCACTGTATTACACAGTGTCTATTACCACGGTTTTGAAGGTGTCATTGTGGTTAAAATGAGAGACACGGGACTCAACTCGAAATCTCCTTTATTTCCTCTGCTAGCATGCTGCTGCGCTGTGCTTTAAAATGGGTTGGTTTGTCCAACAATAAAAACATGCAATCACAATTATTATATGTCTTATAGGGGACTTGTGAGACTTAATTCATACTGGTACAGAATTTATGATGTGTGGATGGAAGGTGCTTCTGACATCTAAGTGCAGTGTGTTATTATACCTTCACATCTAAGAGAACCAACTAGGTTGGAAAAGACCTTTAAGATCATCAAGTTCAACCTTCTTCTGGTTGCAAACCTCTCCAAAATAGTGCTCCAATTAAACCTTAGCTGTGTGTGCCTCAGTATCTTAACTTCAGCTAATACTCAAACTACTTTGCCTCAAGAAGGATAAGCCCTAGCACATGAATGCTATGAAGTTGTTTGTTCTGGGGAACCCCAGCCTGCTTTGTTTTCCTTGTGTCCCTGTGAGAGAAACATAGAGCAAACCCAACTGAAATTGAAGAATACGAAAATTGGTTCTAAAGCTGTTGTTGGCTTTGTGTTTTTGTTACTCTCAACTTGCGCTATACATGTATTGTCCAGCTGAGTATGGTTTTAAACAGGGCATTGTATGGGGTGTCACATCTAATTCCAGCAGTGACAGTCTGAGGAGACACGCTGCAAGTAAGGAGCAAACTGAGGAGCAGATGTACCTTGGGCACTATTATGATAACCTTGTGTTTTAATCTACTGTTTGCCAGTACTAAGAATATGTGTTGTCTGAATATGTTGTATACTAAACCTTTTCCTTTTCCACTGAGCATGTGTACCTGCTGTTTTGCTACCATTAGGAACATGCCTTTAGCACTGTTGGACAATCAAAAGTCAGAGGTTTTAAGGTTTAGGTCTGGTGGTCCCTAAGCTTTAAGTCTGGAATGATCTCAGCAATATTTTGAATCAGAAATACAACAAAGAAAGCAAATCAGTGCAAGGCAATTCGTGTCTGAACTCAAGTAACAATACACAGCTGAAAAGGGGATCTAGAGATATGTAAACAGAGCCTGTGCAGCTCTCAGGAGCATGCTTATGCAGAGCCATATTTTGTTCAGCAGTGCATGGCTTTAATTGGAGGGAGCTGCATTGCCTCAGGTTGGGCTGGAGCTGTGAGATATTTGGTGCCTCCAAATACCCTGTTCATCCTGACGAGCACTCACATGTGTCAGTGGCCTTGATCTCAATCACACCAGCGAGGTTCCTCTGCCCCATGGCTAAGGCTTAACTCTGCCTGCCCTGGTGCAGAAAGCAGGAGGGACATGACCACCCTGACACTCCAATCCCTTTGAAAGGACCACAGCAATGCAGTGGTTTGATTGCTTATACAGGAGGATAACTTCCACTTTGCATGCTCTGCGCCTACAATGGTTGTAGATTATGATTTTAAAAGGACAAAACTGGTATTTTACCTCTGCTAAATCACTACGTTAGACCACAAGCACAATATTGGACTGATAGATGAACTAAAAAATAAGTAAAAAGCACAGACATGTAAATTTGACATGAAGACAATTGCTATGGTCCAAGTCGACAGACCGCCGCAGCGCACCTCATCCTGTTGCTGCCATTTGTTAAAGGTTGCTGCTGTCCATGAGGGAAGTTGAGATGCTAGCTGCTGTTTATTCTCACAATGCAGATATTGCAAAAGGTTAATGAGATATTATGTCACACGTGGCCAGAAACTCACTGAAGTTTGCAAGCAGACACTTCGTAATGCAGTGTGACAAGCTGCTCTTGTTCTTCAGCTACATCAGCACTACTCAAGGACAGCAGACTATGCAGAAGATCGCTCTCAAAATTATAAAGTATATTAGTTTGGGGGATGGCAAACTGAAGGGTTTTGAGGCTATATTATCCATTCTGGAAACATAATGAATATAAGAACAGGATTATTTCTGACTTCCATCTCTAATCTGTTCAGCACCCGTTTCAGATTTCTGGAGTTGATTGGCTTTTTATTATGACATAAACTGTTTATGCTACATAAGAGAGGAAACTGTATCTGCTTTCCGTGGCTCATAGAGCAAATTACAGTTTTCAAATGGAAGATACCATTCAGTTTAGAGAGGAGTATTTGCAACATCAGAAACATTTGGATCTTTCTATCATTTCCAAATTACAAAGCCAAGAAGAGTGAGGTTCGACAAGGAAAACTACTGAGGTGCCCACGAACTGTTGTCCCTACTTTGCCATAAGTGAGGGTTTTAAAGCTTTGGCTTTAACTACTTTTTGTGGTTGTCTGTTTTCTAGAACCCAGTTCTTATTCAAGAACTCTGTTATCTAGGGTATGCCATTTGGGTCAGATTTGCCTCCTGTGTAAAGATACTGAGCTTCCCACTCCTGCATGCTGCAGGAATCACAGTTCTGTGAAACTGATACGCTAAACCAGATTCTTTCAGATCTACCCTTGGGAGTAGATCTGAAAGAATAATTTCATCTAGAGTATTTAATACAGGAAGATGTTTAACTTACCCCAGCTAAACTGCTGTTAGAAAAACAGAAAAGTGGGGCAATATGTATAGTGATTAAACCCCAGACTGCCACAATGCATCAGCCTAGCTGCGTTGTCCTAAGGGTGTTTCTGATACCCAAACCTCAAAGTGAGGAACATGTGAGGACAGCAGAAGATGATAAAAAGGAGGAGTGGTGGAGATGCTGCGTTGTTTGATATCCCATTTACTGCTGAGTGTAGGAACTGTGTGAAGGGGGTTGATACCACTGCAGGTTCACACAGCCAGGAAAAGAAGCTGACTATAAATGCTGCATCCATGACCATCCATAGGTAGGACAGAAGGTGGCCACTCAGGTGGTCAAATAGACGTTTTATCTTCTAAGTTCTGAATGTCTCAATTCAAAAGAGCCTTCTTTCCACACTGCTACAAACTTTAATGGTTTGCCCCCAAAATCATTGTGACTTGCCCTTGGTTGAATATCTAGTGGCACAGCAGTCAGCCTCTTAAATGGTACTATAGATCCATCTCCTTGCATTGCTGCTGCCTCAACAGCAGCCCTCTTTTAAAGGCCGTGATGTTTTAGCATGGTACGATGAACAAGTTGTTTCTTCATTGTTTCCTTTCTAACCTATACATATTAGCTCTTTATTGTCACATCCATGCTTCTACATCACTTTCCTGTGAAAGCTTTTAGCCAGAAATGATTCCATGGACTGTGCTAATTGGAAAAAACCTGGAAATGAGATTCCCATCCTGGAAAAACAGTCCAGATTCCAGACAACATACTATTCTGAACTGGAAAATATACTGTGAAGCTGCCATCTTCTGTTGAAAGTCTTTTACAAGAAAGCATTACTCCATGGGAATGTAATTCACAGAAATGCTCCCAACAAGCTCCAATCCATGGCCTTTCTTAGTTATATCTTTAAAACTGAAGACGCTGTTTTCAAGTCAGCAGTGTGTATGAAACTGCCTGTCTAGTGCTGAAAGATCCTGCCACCAATGCTTTTTATTGTTAAAAAGACTGTCATTATGTAGTTTAATAGCTTTGTGATTATGATAAAAGTGTTTTAAACTCTTTATTCTTTCTTGTAAGAGAAGCAAGGCCTGATCACCCCTGTAGTTAACAATGCCACAGTCATTTCTGCCTTTAAGAACACCCTGCACTCTGCTAAGGGAATATTGCCTTCAATGTTAGGAATAGTTTATTGCTTTCAAAGTCTTCCTATCAGTTAAGGGATTTCAAAGATTCTCACTCTGGAGGAATGCCCCTTTGAGGATTTCCTCACAGAAAGAGGTGTCTGCTTTGAAGATGTTCATGTTTTTCAGAACCAGGCACATTTCTGGGGTGTCCTCTTTGAAGACATTTGTATGTAGCACTTAAAAGGTTTTCCATTTCAAGTATCTTTCTCCACCATGGACAGCATCTATTTGAGAATATGCTTCCTCTGTGATATTCTTTTTGATAATTTATACAGTCTTGTAGGAATCAAAAACATAATCCTTATTAAAAGAGCCCAGGAATGTAACACTGTTCCTACATAAGGTGCAGAAGGATTTGGAAGAACTTACATAGGATGGAAAACTGGACCAAGGAGGGTTTCCATTTTCTAACATCAAAAAGGAAAGGTGAGCTCATCTGTCACTTCCATGGCCTCATAAAAATTACTGCGAGACACCTTTTACTCCTTTTAAATGATCTGAGTTCAGAGTTCAAGTTCTGGTATTCCTGAAATCAATAGCAGAAATCCCATTTCAGTCCAGCTGTGCAAAGCACACACTCTGACATTGCTGTAAAGCTTGCTTTCTTTGAGAACGCATTGCTTTCATTTACTCTGTTACCGGGGAACTGGAGTCTTTTCCTTGCTGGTGCTGAGGTTTGGGTTTTTTAAATATATCTTTTCTCCATTTCGTTTTAGTAATCACAATTATCATGTCTGTAAAACTGAGCAACCTCACACCCTGTACAAGACTGGGCTCATTGCGTGTACTACATAAAGTCTTCTGTCTGATGATGGCCTGTTAGGTGGAGGGTGAGTCAAAATACATCTAAGCCGTTCCTTAAGCTTACATCTAAAACATTCCTTAAGCTTACATCTAAGCCTGGTTTTGGGATACTTACTCAGTCTGCGACTTAAACATCTGGTCTGAGCTCACTCCTGTCTGCAGGGCACAGAGAGGGAAGGGTTCTCAGACTGCAGATAAGCATCTGGAAGCCTGAGAGTGGGGGCCTTGAGGTTCTCCTCTGATATAAATGACTGTGAGGCTCTCTATCTAGGCAGTGCAAAGCCAAAACAGATGAGTTTAGATCACCTGCAGCAGTGGACTTGCTTGATTTTGCACTGGAACAGAAGAACAGAAGAACTGGAACGCCTGCCAAAGCGGATGAAGAGGTTAATCATCACCACCACTCATGTACCCATCAGCACCTACCTGCTGAGACATTACACCAGGACTGGACACTCATCTGCACAAAGCAACAGCTTGCCAGGGAGTCACTGAGCTAAATGCTTGAGCTCAGTCAGGTCAGCCATACCCTTATATAAAGACACCATGAAATTCAGCCAAATTCAACAATCTTCTACTCAGAAGTAAAGATCATGTTGGAGCCTGTACATTTATATTGTGTTGGCTCCTCAGCTGGAGAACCTCTATAACCTGCAATGCTGATTGGGAAAAGCTGTTGTAATAATGAGGGTGTCTCTAAGAATTAAAGCTGCTCTTTCTGTCACCCACACATAGAAATAAACATTAAATAATGGTTTTAAAACTAGAATGCTTACAGATTTTGTAATGGGTTATATGACTGTCCCTGTTGGATGACAGCCCTGACTGTACACAGCCCACAACATAATCTTCACTACCTATCAGCTTAGGCAAAACCCCAAGAAAAACTGATCTTATGAAGCAGGTTTGCAATCACCACTGTTTGTAATGAAAAAGTAAAACTGGTCTCCAGCCCTGAAGAAAGTAAATGTACATGCATTTAATCACAGTGATGGGAAAAGACGAATTTGCTGTGGAAAATAGATTTCCAGGTAGATGCAGTACAAGCAAGAGAGGGAAACTGGGCAGGCAAATAAGTCTAGTTGTCACAAACTGACCTCTGGACTGATAGGGATGTTTACTGAGGTACACTATGAGCTACGTCACGTGTTTTTGTGTGTGAGATGGTGGAGAGCAGTAATGCTCCCGGCCTGTCCCAGATAAGCTCTTTCTAGCAAGGATGCTAGACAGAAAAGGCTGGAGAGCAGTCTGGCTTCAGACCAGCAAAACAACTTGAGAAAGAGACTAGATCTGTTTAGGGCACGGTGCTTGTAAAAGCTGCTTAACAGCTTCAAAACTTAGTTGAATAAACCAAAGTAAATCAACCACATAGACTGCTGGGAAGAAATGCTGATCAAGGCTACTGTTTACAGGAGCACAAAAAGATGAATAGCTACTCATAAATGGTGGCCCTTTGCTCAAAGGCTTCTGGGGAATTTGTGAAGTTGATAAGAACTGGCTTAAGCTAGAATAATGTGGTTTCATATAGCAGAGACTGGGAAACTGAAGGATCAACCTTTCCAGAGGACCTGTTGTACTGAGCCACACCATGCAGTGACACTACCGTTAATAACATGAGGAAACTAAAGAGACAGGGCTGTTTCGTTTGGTGACAGGGAGAAATGAAGAGTGGCTACTGTTTAAGTGCATCTGATAGCCAAAAGCGTCATATTCTTTGCAGGAGTCGCTAAGGTTGGGTTTTAGCATTGTCTGATTAAAACACGATCCAAATTCAAGAAGACCATTTGTTGCAACTCTGCCCAAAGCTCTTGAAACTAAAGTGATTCAGGATCAACAGGTACATTCTTTGATATATGAATAACTTATGAGTTATTAATACTAGATTATTAAAAGATATTAAGCAGAGGACAAGAAAAACAGTGTATTTTTCACAGCAGAGGGAGGCCGCTGGCAGGGGACCACAGGGACCTGCGCTGTTCAGCATATTCTTAAATGATCTGGTAAAAGGAGTGATTATCAAGGGGACCAAGTTTGCTGATGATGCTGAATTATTCATGGTAATAAAAAACAAAAGCTGACCGTGAAGAATTGTGGAAAGCTCTCATGATACTGTGTGACTGAATGATAAAATGGCAAGTTCAATCCCGTGGTGAAAAATGGAAGTAATATACAAGGGAGAAAACCAGCCAAACAGTACATGCAAAATCCTGGAATCAAAATGAATTACTTCCGCACAGCAAAGAGTGCTTGAGTTAGGCAGGGGGTCTGTGAAAATATCAGCTCGTGGCTTAGCAGCTTTCAAGCATGCAAAGGAGTCTGGTATTATGAGAAGAAAAAGGATGTAAAGCCAGAAATAAACGCGAAAGCATTTCTTATGCACCTTTATAAAGCCATTTGATTCATAATTTGAATAATGAGGACCATTAGGGGCTTCTAGAATAGGATTAGGAAAGGTGTCGTAAAAGGCAAAGCATATTATTGCAAATATGGAATGATTCCTAATAGAGCAGACTTTAACTAGGTCTCTTGAAATATAACTGAGGGTGATCTGATGAAGGTATGTGCATTCATGAATGGCATGGTTAGGTGAACAGAGAAAATTATCCATCTTTTTTAAAGAAAAGAACTAATGGACATTGAAGGAAATTCCCAGGCAGTGGGCTTGAAACAAACAAAAGAGAGTATTTGTCACACAGTGATCTCATAAACTGCATAACTTGTTGCCCTAGAATGCTGCAGGTGTCCAAAGTGCTCAGGCAAATACTTGGACAAGATATTCCCTGGGAGTGTGGGTGCTATTTTTTATCCCCAGCAACTCCAGGGACTCAATCTGGGACAGTGTGTTGCAGAAAATACCTTTGTGTGCTTCCTCACTTCTACTCAATGCCTTTCAGTAAGCATATACCATTTATACGGCTACTGAACTACACAGCCTATTAGTTATTAGCTGCTCTGGAAAGAAAAAGGAAACAACCAAAGTGAAACACCTAAATGAGTCAATCACAGAATGAACTAGGTTGGAAAAGCCCTTGGAGATCAGAAATCCTTTTGGAAAACAAAGTATTCTTGCAGCAATAAGATTACCTGGATTTAAAAAGTATGGAATCTTTGCACAGCTAATAATAATATCGACAGTTAAATTTTTATTAGCAGGGGATATAAGGGCTCATGTTCCACACTATGACAATGGAACGTGGAGGGTTTTGCTAGAGGTGTTTTACGGAATGAATAGTTGCCTGGTATTTTATTAGGAACACACTGATTGTCGCTAGCTTTTTTTCCCCTTCTAAAATTAAATGCTGTAGGTAAAATTCGGATTTATTATCACTTTTATGGATGGCTTCAGGGAGAGCAGAGTTTTGCTCTACCAAGTCACCTACGTTATTTCAGCAGGATTTGCAACCTCAGCTCCAATGTCTTTTCTGCTATAAACACTCAACTCCTCAGCCTCCCTTATATGGAAGAGTATCTAACTCAGAGGATAAACTGCGTGAGTATCAGCTCACTTAATCAAATGCATCCTTGTAGGTGTCATAAAAGAAAGAGAAAACAGAACTATTAAAGATGAGAAACACGGGTTTGAAGATGTCATTATTATTAAAGCAAAGGAGCTTAAGCAGGACAGGCAGTGAGATACATCTGATGGAAAGAGAGATTTTCTGCTAATTGCTAAGAAGTAGAAGGATCAGTACTTCTACTTGTAAAAACTACACAAGATTTATTTAGACTTACCGGGGGGTCAAAACCACATTGTGTTGCCAACACACTGTGGCAACAAACAGGAGTGAAACCAGCTATAACCCCGACCTCCAGTGGTGCAAAGTCTACTAAACATGCCAGAATCTGTAGGTATTTTATATATATATATATGGAGTAAATCTATAAAAATGCATTGGATTTACAGAGATGGTGATAAGCAATTCTAAATCTGTGAGGTCTTTTGATATTACTTCCAAGCAATCCATGAAGGATGTTCCAAGCAGGTAATCTTTACTTTAAAAAATATAACAATGTAGAAAGCAAGAAAGAATAAAACAGTATTTGGCAGGATGAACTCCATAGGCAATCTAAGCAAATGTAATGGTCCAGAGGGTGGGTAAAGAACTGGCTGGATGGCTGTACGTAGAGAGTGGCGGTCAACAGCTCGATGTCCATGTGGAGGCTGGTGACGAGTGGTGTCCCTCAGGGGCTGCTGTTGGTGCGCATCCTGTTCAACACCTTTGTCAGTGACATGGACAGTGGGGTTAAGGTGCCCTAAGGAAGTCTGTAATGGCACCGAGCTGTGTGGTGTGGTCAACACGCTGGAGGGAAGGGATGGGATCCAGAGGGACCTGGATACGCTGGAGAGGTGGCCAATGCCAACCTCATGGAGTTCAACCATGCCAAGTGCAAGGTCCTACACCTGGGTCAGAGCAATCCCAGGCTACAGGTTGNCAACCATGCCAAGTGCAAGGTCCTACACCTGGGTCAGAGCAATCCCAGGCACAGCTACAGGTTGGGCAGAGAGGAGATTGAGAGCAGCCCAAGGGGAAGGACTTGGGGGTGGTGGTCGATGAGAACATGAACATGAGCCGGCTGCAGTGTGCGCTTGCAGCCCAGAAAGCAACCGTATCCTGGGCTGCATCCAAAGGAGTGTGACCAGCAGTTGAGGGAGGAGGGAGACCAGGGTAGTGAAGCATAGTGGGATGGTACCCTATAGGCCCCCTTCAGACACTGGAAGCTGCTCTGAGGTCTCCATGCAGCCTTCTCTTCCCCAGGCTGAACAGCCCCAACTTTCCCAGCCTGTCTTTGTCTAGGAGATGCTCCAGTCCCTGCTCATCCTCATGGCCTCCTCTGCACTTGTTCCAACAACTCCATGTCCTTTTGATGTTGAGGACACCAGAACTGCACACAGTGCTCCAGGTGAGGTCTCACGAGAGCATCCTTCGTCCTTTACTTTGACTTTGGGTTTGAATGCAGCTCCCATACACAACCCTCTCTAGAAACCCTGTCTCAAACAGTGTAAGATTTGTGGCAAACCACCAGACCTGGCTATGGATAATGAAGGGACAAGTGTGTTTCCAAGCGGCTGTGTAGAGAGAGTCCTTTGTACCCTGATATGGTAGTTTACAGTTTCTGTGATCGGTTTGAGCTGGAAGGGACATTAAATATCACCCAGTTCCAAGCCCCTGCCATAGTATCTCACTGTTTAACATGGCAATGTTATAAGTTATGGGCTTAATGTCTCCTTTAGACAAAATGGAAAGGCTCATTTGTGTGCTCCCTGCTTGCCATGGGGGTGCCGGACCCGGCGCGGCCTCTGCACAATTCCATGAGGAGCAGGGTCCTGCTCCCGACGCCGAGAGCTGTGCTCCCGCTCCCGAGACGGGAAGCGGCTCCTCTGGGTCAGCAATGGCCGTCCTTATCCCCCCCCGCTCCGCCGCCGCCAGCTTCCCGCCCTCGGCCAGTCTCGATCGCGCCACCTCCGGGTCCCGGCTGCTGGCAACGGCTTCAGCGCCGCCGACTGCGCATGCTCGGGAGCACGGCGCATGCTCGGCAGCGGCCGCGCGAGGAGGGGGGCCGGGGTGCGGAGTGCGGCGCTCGGTAACGCTCGGCGGTTTCCGTGCAGGCCAGGCCGCCATTTTCTGACCGCGTTCCCGTCCGCGTTGCCCGCGCGGCTGCCAGTCCCACTTGCCCGCTCTCTGTCCTGCTCGGCGATGGACGGGTGAGTCGCGATCGCGGCCGTGGCACCGCCAGCGGGTCGGTGGCGGGACCCGTCCCGGTGCCAGGGGTTCGCCGTAGGCGGTGGGGAGCGGCCGCTGCCCCTGTGGCGGTGGGGACGAGGCGGGCTCCCCGCCGCGGGACAGCGGGCGGGAGGACGGGGTTGAGCCGCTCCGCAGCACGGACCCCTCGGCGGGATTTGTCGTTCGAACCGCCGAGGGCTTCGGGCCGCCTTCTACTTAGTGTAGAGGCGCCGCGTCTAAAGAGGGAGCGCGGTCTGCCCCATCTGGCCTCTCCGTTCCCATGTGCTGTCGTTCTGACCCGCCTTTGCCTGCCCCCAGCCCCGGGCTCCCCCCTCCTCAGCCGTGGGGAGCCCCTTCGGGCTCGGGTTTGTTTTGGGGCTGGCTGGAGGGGAGGAGCGATACCAGCAGGAGCCAGATGTCGAGCTCTTTTGTTTCCAGGAACTGCCTAATAAGCCCTCTGGCTTCTCTCCCCCTCCTCAGGTAGAAAGATACCTTTATGCGTGCCGGAGACCCGCTGCCAAGGCCATAGAAGGGAAGGTTTAGAAGGAGGCAGCCATTCAGGACAGAGAGGGCCAGGGCTGGGCACTCGTTGTGCACAGGCCTTCTTTTTGTTCGACTTGGTGGTTGTAGCCTTCCTCAGTGTAAATACAACGTCTTCCAGCTCCCGTAGGGCCTATTGAGTTGTTTACTCTTCATCAAACAGAAGCAATCTCTTTGGTATGTTGCAAGCGCACTGCCTTCCAGCTGAGAGTTCTAAAGGCTTTTTATGGTTAGTTGTGATTGTAATGGTAGGAGTTGAAAAGCCCGTCTGAAGAGGCCTGTTAGTAATGAGTATTACACTGTGGAATGCATTCACATATCCTTGTTTTCCCTTTTGTGTTGATGGGGGCTTAGGTTCCTTTGGGTGTGAGTTACCATGTCACAACCTCCAGGAAAAAAATGGGCCTTGGTATACCTGTTGCAGGGTTTCATATAGGTGTACCTGGTTAAACTTCATATATGTGTACCTGCCGATGTGCTCCTTTCTACAGGCTAATTTAAAGCAATGTGTTCATTGCTTTCGACTCTCAGATCTGTAGGGTAGGTTGCGATGCTGTCTAGTTGGTAGGGGCGTGTGGAAAAGTTCTGTACTTACAAATTCTTTCACTCTGTGATCACAGAAACCCGAATTTCCCCTAAATAGATTTCCTGGCAGTGCTGCTTTGGTGTTGTGTTTGCTTCAGACTTTGGCCTCTGGCTTTTGAAAGTTGCTTTTGTACTTGCCCTCAGCCCTGCTGTGTTCTTTGAACCTGGTTTCTTGATTGGGGTAATTGTTGGCTATTTTAATTGCCCTGCTTTGAAAAGTTGGCTCTGTGAGGATAAATTGGTTGACTTCTTGTCTTTTGTTTTCTCTCTTTACAGCATTGTCACCGATGTTGCTGTTGGTGTTAAGGTAGGATGTGCGCTTGGCAAATAAGTGGGCAGATTGTTGATACAAAGTGAACTACTTTCTGCATCAGTAATTTCAAGTTGTAAGATTTTAGCTGGTCATTGTCAGCTGATACTTAGTCAGCAGTATATGTTTTATTAACCAAAAATCCCTAGAGATAACATCCAGGCTCTACACAAAAGACTTTGGCAGGCACTGAACTGTAAACAGTGGCACTAGATTAATGTAGTGGTGTCAGCTTCTTATGTTTAAAGCTTCATTTTATGTATTTTTTTGTTTCAAAGCAGCACTTTCTCGTTGTTGCATGGTGACTGGAAAAGACGTATTCTTCTCCTTCCCCCCCATCCAAACCAGTTACTAGTGAAGTTAAAAATGACACTAAAATATGGGAGGTAGAACTTATGCAGAGAAGGGGGTGTTTACTCTGCTTTACTTTTTATTTCTAAAGCTGTTACGAATTTATTGTATTTATTAAAACAAGGGAAGAGCATCCAAATTGTTGTTAATTTACTATTGACTTCACTTCTGCCTCCAGATCTGCTGTGGGAGTTAGATGAGTACTTTGTAGAAGCAGACTGAGAGAGAATGAGAATGCAAAGAGAATATATAGGACAAGGAAATTTGAGCTTATATTAGAGAATGCATGCAAGCAAATCTGTTTCAGTAGAAGAAACATGGAAGTTTTCTAGTGCATACAGTGAAGTCTTCACATTTGTCCATGGACTTTGTAGTTTTACTACAGCACTGCTTTATCACCTGCAGCGGCTCTGTGTTAGCTGCTTGGTTAGCCAGGTTTTGTCTGGTAAAGCTCTTTGGCTCAGGTTCAGCATTGGCCCTGCTGGATTTGGACTAGTTCTTATATAATACAGCTAGCTTGTAGATACAGCAGCTATTCTGCCAGGATATGTACCTGTAGTATGTTTCTCAGCAAGCTTGTTTTTAGGAGCAGCTATAAGAAGTCAGTTACAGATCTGGATCCATCTGGCCCCACAGTTCCGTGCAGTATTGAAGACAAGCTTAAATCCTCTGAATCAAGAGGAAAGTGTAGTTCAAGTACACTGTGGGAGCTAATCCCAATCAGAAACACAGACTGGCATGATTGTTTCTCTGTTGACGGGGAGGGAAAAAGTGTCAACTGATGAAAACTATATTTAATAGTTTGGAGGAATACTTGAGGAAGTTCAAGTCTTTCAGAACTAAACTGCCCCCATAGTTGTGGGGCAAAATGATTTATAAATTCCCCTCAATCAAGGCTAATGAAATAATTTCAGGTAGACCATGTATTGCTTAAGCCTTAAATTCTGACATTTTCGCTTCAGGAGAAGTAAATGGATGTAGAGTCCCTTTCATTTGTTACTACGAGTGACTGAGGAGAATTTGAGTGTTCGTGAAGTATATTGTGTGTAGCACGATATTGGAACCTTATTTTCAGATGCTAGACATGATGAAATGAAGACACTTCGGATGACATAAATGCTTCTTTTTGTTGATTGTAGAAGATGTATTATGAATGTAATATAAAAAAGAAAGCAAGCCAGGTGTATCAGAGGTAGTGATTAAAATCAATACAAGGAAAGGCTTGTCTCAAAAGGTGTGCTCTTTGCCATGTAGAAACGGACTTCCTCTTTGGATTCTAAAGGGAAACAATCCATTTCTGCATGGAAATAGTGGGAATAAGTATAAAGGGTGATGGTTTTCTGAAGAAAGCTGTTAAATATGGGAGGAGTAAACTGGATTATGTTCTGGAGCTTCTGTACTTATCTCAAGATACTAATAGGAATGGAAAATGGAATTCCTTGTGAATTGGTGTATGCAGTTTGGGTAGCAGTCTGATGTAAGCTTCAGCAGTGTTTCGTGGAAGGCCACTTGAAGCATTTGCCCTGTGTGTTCTCTGGTGGCTGTTCATAGCTCTTGATGAACTGATGGTTTACAGTTGAGAAATGCTTTATCTGTAGGTGGTTTATAAACCACTGGGAACATTTGTGTGGCCTTTTCTTGGCTGTTACCTTTTCTTTGGGGTGCTTTGGGAATGTGTTGGGAGCAAGTTTTGAGTCCAAGGAGTTACATCAGCAGTGTTAATGCTCTTTTGACACTGCTTTTAGTGTGACTGGGTAGTTCTTGGAAGTGGATAGGGATTTACCTGTATGAAACCAGTTTACCCCGGGCGCTTGTTTGACCTGATGCTTTCCTGAGATTTTCTACCTACTGTATTATGCTGATCAATCAGGTATACAGCATGTTTGTGATACATCCAGTTGTACTTGGAGAAGGGGATTGTGACATATGACACTTTTGTTTGGAAAGTAGGGAAGTGAACGTGTTACAATTTTACACCTATTTGTAAAAGAGTAATAGTAGAAGTTAACTGCGGTAGTCTAGGAGTGGCCTATGAGTTAAAAAAGGGCTTTTGAGGTTTGGGGGCTGCATGTGGGCAAGGCATGTATAAAGTAAAAGAAATACTTGCTTATAATGTTTTATTAACAGTTTTACAGTCTTGGAGCTATAATGAGGCTGCTAAATTTGAAGCTATTACCAGTTATTTGTGCTGTTCGTGATTTGATTGAAACCATTTTTGCTCATCGAAGTGTTGAATGTGCAATCTTGGGTTTATTTACGTGTTGAGTCACCAGAAATTAATGCCAAAAGCTGAGGAAAACATCAAACTCAGAAATGGAGGTGGAAAAAATGACACATACTCTTTGAAAACTTGGTTTACACAGGGTAAATGTGGGGATTTACACAACTCAAAATATGCAGTGGGAGCATGCTTCCAGGCTAAGATCTGTCAGAGGAGCAGCGTGCTTTAATTTCTGAAGGCGTTAGAACATGTCAAAACCCAGTAATCTTCTAAGCACATGTGAAATAATTCATATTTGATTTGGTCTTTAGTGTCTTCTTTTGCTCACTAGAATTCATGGAGGCAAGGAAATTGCACTCTTTACAGTTTACCCCTTATGTTCCTATTTCCAAAAGAATAGGAAAAGAGTGAGCTTTAGCTCTGGGTCTGATGTGACTTTGGGAATTCCCCTTGTATAGAAGCAGTTGGTACAAAGTGGTTTTGAGTAGAGCAGAGCTAAAGATTCCAGTAATGATAATATATTACTAGTTCATAGTTTGTTTGAAATGACCTGCTAGTTACCTACTAATCTCATACTTGTCATTTTTCACTGGCTATATTGGTTTGAGTACCAGAATCTAATAACTGCAGCTTGAGTTGCTGGCTTGTGTTCTCTTTGCAGCTATGATGTTCTCTTTACAGTTATGATACTTTAATCTCGATAAGTAAACTGATTTGCACTTGGAGTGATACAGCCTTTTTCAACTGTTGAAGTGAATGGATGAGGTATATAATGTTACTTTTTTCTGAGTAATTAAAAGAATCTTTGGAGGGGTGTAAAATGCGATGCAAAGAAGATACATCACACAGGTGCAGGGATAAGTTTGGTGACATTTGGTGCGTATTGAAGGTGGTGTTTCCCTTTTACTGTATTGCAGTGGGTGCCGCTTCAGTCAGATGTATCATCTTTCTCCTGGATGGCATGCGTAGCTGTGCTGTAAGTGGGGACTGAACAATTGAGTGACTCATTTAGTGTATGTGCATTGCACATTTCATGTGCAGTGGCTGAGGTGTACTTCTGCCTGCTGGGAGAAAGGCAGCAGTCATTCCTTCATGATTGTGTTATTTGGTATATAGCAGTTGGGAGTTTGCAATGCTGTCAACACTGCTTTGGGCTGTGCTGGCCAAAAACTGAACTTCAGCTTGCCAAGTGTGGACAGCCCCAGCTGTACTTTGGAGGGAAAAACCTCATATATTCCTGGAAACATCGTTTTGTAATGTCTAAAGATTTGGGAATGACCTTTTTCCCCTCAAAGTCAGGACATCAGCCTTTTCTTTATGCTTAAGAAAAGAGGCAGTTCTTGGTGTGTATGTAATTGGTTATGTTATGGTTGTATAGAAGATGCCAAGAAGAGCTCTCCTAGTACTTTCTTGTAGGTTTCCAAACAATAATGTGTCCCAAAGTCCCCCTTTTTCAAGGTTGCTGAAATGTAACCCGAGGGACTCTAATAGTAGTGAGGAAGGGGAGCCCATGAGAGACAAGAGCATGGAGGCGTAGAGAAGAGGGCATGAAGTCGAGGTGTTGCTATTTTTTTTTTGAGGAATAATCCTTTTTCTTACAAAGTTATAAAGCCCTGACCCTTTCTTTGCTTCTAAGAACTGAGAGTGTCCCGAATGGTGGGAATAGAGACATTGTGACATCTGATTTGAACTGTACAGTGAATAATGGAAACGTGTAGGAAAAAAACTCAGAAATTCTAGCAAGTAGGTAAGTTGGTTAAGCTTAAGAAATGAGAAAATATATATATATAAATAGCTTTTTCCTTTCAGTTTCTTCTTCATTGTTGTAATTCTAGATCCTTAAAAAATCCCATGGAGTGGTAGGATAAAAAAACCTGGCTGACCATTTGAAAGTCTGTTTTATTGTGTTTAAACTATTAGAATGATACATTTGAGCTATCTTTGGTATAACTACTAGTAGAGTCCTAGTAGATTAGACAAAGAGTCTGCTGAGGGCAGTGATACGAGAAAAATGGTTTGGTTGTGAATTAGATGAGCTGGTTTAGTTTTGTGTTAGCCAGGATAATGTACTTAAATCAAATTTGGTGTTCAGTAATACTTAGTTGTAGCGACAATAGACAGCAAAAAATGTACAGGACATTCTAGCAGTAAAGTGGGAATGGAGCGTGACCATATTCAGAAGTTCAGAACTGGCATCTGGATTTGGCTTTTGAGCAGTGGAATGTGGCCTTGGTGACAAAAATCCCCCAGCTTCCTACAATGAAACATGTCTGCTCTCGTTTTTAACAGGACTTCTGTAAATTTACCCTGTTGAAAGTTACTTTCATACTGTGTAATCTGCGTGGAAAAATAACGAGAGTAAAATGGAGAGGAAAGAGAATTAAGTGTGCTCTGTAGCACATTTCATAGGGTTATAGAGTGGTTTGGGTTGGAAAGGACCTTAAGATCATTTGGTTCCAACCCTCTGCCATGGGCAGGGACCCCTTCCACTAGAGCAGGTTGCTCCAAGCCCCTGTGTCCAACCTGGCCTTGAGCACTGCCAGGGATGGGGCAGCCACAGCTTCTCTGGGCCATCACCCTGTGCCAGCGCCTTAGCACCCTCACAGGGAACAGCTTCTTCCATCTAACTTGTACTTCCCGTTTCATTTTGAACCCATCGCCCATTGAGTATGTCTCATTTCTTAGTGCCTTAGGCCATGTTTTCACAACCAAATCAAACTGTGTTCCAGTTTTCTATGTCTCTGTCATGTCCCTGGCCCTCTGTCCCTGTTGTCCCTCGAGCAACAAATGTTTGGGTAGTTACAGGCCTCTCTTGGGAGTTTAACCAGGGTAAGGCTGAGCTGACACAACAGTGAGTTACGTCTTTTTAGTCGGATTTGTACCAAAATATGTGGTTGCATATAAATGCTTGTAGCATATGGAATTGGAGAGAACAGAACACGAGCAAGTTGCTTGGGCCAGGGAGAAGGTGGGACAGTTGATTTTAGTGGGAATTGGTTCAATGAGGTTCTAGTTTTGCAAGCTATTAATGGGACTGTGATGTCTGATTTAAGGGTTTGGGTTTTAGAGCTGCAAGTACATGGGTTCTTAGCTTTTCATAAAATTAGGGTTTTTATGAATGTGTAACATCAGTACTGAATTATAGAGAAAATAGCCCTAAATCATTGTTATTGCAAAATAGCAGAAAAACAAGTAGAAAATACCTTCTTTTCATATTGGATCTTTTCATAGCGGATCTTACTTTGAGTTGTAGGAATTGCTTCTGGAGGACCAAATCGGTACATCTCTGCTCCATGACTCTAACCAGAATTCAAAGAGCATATCCAGGTGGTAGCTTGAGTGAGTAGTTCTCACCTGTTCTAACTTATTACCAGTTATGTGCAGCTGCTTCAGGGTAACACTTGTTTCCCTGGTAAAAGTGGAGTAGAAAGTCTGAAATGCTGGAATAAAGTCTGTGTGCTTCCTCCCGGAAGTTTGAAGCATCAGTTGGTATTAAACTTGACTCTTGCCTGCTGTCTTTCATTACAATTAAAAGTGTGAAGATTTGCAAATGAGGTTTAAATGCAGATTTGAATCTTCTTTTTAGTCTTCAGTCCAGCTTGATCTTCAGATGCTTTGTAGAAATTGGACTCATTTCCACATTGTATTTTGAGAACCTGGAAACTTTTCCGAGGAACTGAGCCTTGGCTCCTTTCCGCTTAAAGCCTTCTCAGCTTCCCTTGATTGCGCTCTCAGTATTTGCCAACTTTGTGTTTTCACAAAGTAGGTTCATGGCATATACCATGCATTTAGTGAAAAAGAATAAAAGCTTATTTTTCTCTTAGATCCTTACTGAAAAAAACGAGTGCAGAAATGGTGAAGCTAGTTGTTAGGATAGATAAACAATGTATGCTGGGCTGAGGACAGCGTGAAAGCTTATCTGAAGTGAGGAAAAAAGGAGAATACAGATAATAAGCATCGAAAGGTGGTCATATTCTACCCAGTTAATGTGATACTGAATTGAAAGAAAGTGATGTTATCCATGTAAGTAAGGTTCTTATGAAGCGGAAGCAAGCTTATAGTTTAAACTGTATGATTTGTAAAATACTAACCTACATGGAATTGATTTTGGATTGTGTATTTGGACGTGGCTTGCACTGTCCTGAATGAGTCTTCTGTGATCCGAAGGGTCCAAGAGATGTTATGGCCTATTTACCATGTGGATTAGGTGTTTTGACAGTAGTGCTTGCAGTCAGAGCATAAGGCAGATCCAGTATTTCTTCTTCACTAAAAAGTATATGAGGGTGTATTTATGCAGTGTTTCATTAAAAATGTATCCTGTCAAAAATGAAGCATTCATCAAATTCTGAGCCATCACGGGTAAACTGAATGAAGTTTAGGAATGCTGCGTGAAGGGGTTTGAAGTGTGTTGTCCTGTCCTCCGAGTTAAATTCAGACACCGAATATTGAAGCAGTGTGCTTACAAATGTGTATCTATTAGAGGGGTGCGTTTCACGTCTGTGTTGGAATTCCCGTATGTTTTTATTCCTCTCCCATACCATCATGTTTCTGGCTTTTTCTTTTAAACTGTTCCCAGATGTTGTAAGGAATGAAGTGTTTTACAGTGCTGTTAGATTTCTTGAAATCATGAGATCTGTCTCCTGGCTTGTCACAGCCCTTGGGAAATCTGTGCCTGTAGGCTGAGAATGACTGACTGTAGTAAATGTGCAGTGCAGCTTAAGTTCTCCTTTCATCTAGAGGAGGAGTAGTGGAGAGAGAGGAAAGTAGGGTGGCCAGAAGCATCCTGTTCTTGGGAGAGGTTTGTAATACAAGCAAATTTGGGTACCATGAATGAAAGGATTTATCAGGAAATGTGTTTTTCAGTATCTTTGAGTGTATTCTGTCTTTTTTAGTGGGAATTAAAGATGCTTCAGATGATGCTGTTGTCTTTTTAACGAAGTGCAGTTTTGTCGCTTGTTTCCTGGTTTTACTAGTATTGGTTTGGTGTTCATGTAGTGTATCTAGACATGCTCCTAAGAAGCCTTTTGTAATACACTCAGTTTATGTTAGGCTTAGCCAAAACTTTTGCTAAGAGTCTCTTCCTAGCCTGGAATTATTGGGAAAAGAGCTGATAATGTTTCTTTTCCATAAACAGTTGTCAGAAAGGAATTTTGCTTAAAAGACTAAACCTCTTTGGTAACTCTGAAGCCAGAGGTGTTACTCTTGAGGGTTTTTTTCCTACCTTGGATGTAATAAAAGCTGGGGAATGATTGAAATATTTCAAGCCCTATCTGGAGGGTGAGGGGAAGATAGTTGGCAAAGACTTCTAAATAGTATAGTTGTGTTTAGCCTGGAAGGATAGTATGACTGGAATGACTTCCTGACATTACATAGCTACTTAATATAACTGGTGATAGCATGAAGCTTCATAGTAGTCTGGTGGGGGAGGGAATCCAAAATGCTGCTACCTAAATCCAGCTTGTGTAGTGAAGAATTGTGAGTTAGCTGTGACAGTTAAAGCAAGGAGCTAGGAGATCTCCTTTATGTAATTCCACTGGTTGATGCCATACATGAACAGGCTGCATGCTGGTCTCATGCCATGGATGGAAATACTCTCATGGGGTCAAGGGTGTGATAACTTGGGCTTCCCTGAAAGGATATAATTACTGCAACAAAATTGAGGTTCACTCACTGCAGAAAGTTAGTTTGGCAATTCCCTTGTCTACTTTGTGTAACAGGGTTTTGGCAGGTGCTGGTTTCATGAAGAAGTGTTCTAGATTGATCTGAATAGGAGTTTGTTTGTCATTGAAGATTAATATATATTAATGTTCTTGACATTGGCAGGAATAAAAATACAGCATAGAAAACTTCTGCTGTTGAGGACTAGCTGTCAGGCAGTGACCTATTAATAGTATAATAGCAGTTTGTACTTCTTATTTTGTCCTTTATAATCCGCTTCTCTCATGCTGAAATGGCTATTCAGTTTGTCTCTACCATGTTGCTGTTGTAAGAACTATCCTTTACAGTCTATGCTGAAATAAAATCACTGTGTTGTTTTCTGTTTGTCTGTTGTTTTAACTTAGATTTTATATTTCTGCGTGTCTGTGATCTTCAGTCTTGTTATACAAACTCAAACCTGCTTTGACTCTTTAGAACACAGCAGTTCGCACTGATGGGGAAAAGAGTTAGCTGAACATTGCTCTGGGATCTTGCATTCTTCATGGAATCTGATCTGCTGTGTTCTTCAGAGGTCTGAGTTTAGTTTCCTTACCTGTGAAACACTCAGAAGAGTTTACCCAAATAGGTTGAAAGGTTTCTTTGTTTTACAGGATTTGACTAGCAGAGTGGGTATGCTTGAGAATAAGACTAGTGAATGTTCAAGATGCTTGGGGAATGGTTTATCATTCTGAAATCTATATGTGAGAGAGCTGAGTGATGAGGAGCTTTGCCTTTGGAAACAAGATGCCAGTCCTTTTTTGGCTTAGCGCCTGCTAGAAGAAGATACACATAAACCCAAAGCCAAGCACCCCAAACCAGATAGAAGTAAATAGAAGTAAAAGAATTATTTATGTCTGTGCTCTTCTTTAGGAGGTGCTTGTGTCACGTAGTATTACCAGTCTTAAAGGGAATGTATTTGCTTACTTGAAATGCTTATAGTAAACAGCTTTACCAGACAACTGTCGTCTTAAGATAGCGCTTTTTGAGGTAAATGACAATTACCAGGCAGTTACTGCTTTTGCTTTTGTAATTTAACTGCTCTGTGCCCAAGTGCATCCCGAATGAAGTGCAGAGGTATCTAGGCTGCTTAAGAACTGATAAGGAAAAAGAACCACGTGTATTTCATTACTCTCATGGTGAGAGATACCTTTGTCTTTTCCCCAAAGCTTGGCAGACACGTGTGGGAGTCAGTTAGCTGAGGTTTGCTCTACCTTTGTGGTTTCATGGTGAACTGGAAGAACATCCCATATCCAAACCTGGACATCTGCGGATCAGACTTGTGAACACGTGATTTGTGACAATGAAACAAATGTACAATTGATGATATCATGCCAGTATAAGGAATTCACATTTGCTTGCTCTTCTGAAACAAAACAGTTAAAACTTTTCCAAGTGTATTGACTAAATCTTGACTGACACTGAATGTATTCATGACATTCAAAATGATGTTTCAAAATGAAAACTCTTCACTGTTCATGAAACACAAAAATACAGTAACTTAATATGCACTCTGCTGAGTATTTTGTGCTCCTTTTGGATTCTTCTGCTGTGGATTAGGAAATAAACAGCTTTTTGGAAGCCTGATTTACTAGGACTGAGAAGCTCATGGAATCACTCTTGTGTGCTGTTAGTTAGCAGCTGCTGAAGTAACTTCTTGAAGCTGAAGACAACTAAAATTTGAGACATTTCAGAGTCATAAAGTTCCTGCAGGTTTGGGGAAGAGCATTCATTTTACTGGGGATACAATGCATAGTAACTGCTGGGCTCTTGGAAATGAATGCCTGGCATATTAAGGGAAGCACAAATGCTGCTGAGTTATCTTAATATGCCTGACTATGGACTGATTAAGTCTCTGCTGCTACTTCTGCCTGTTCAGTTGAGCTATCCAGGCTACAGACAAGGGCTTCCAAACAGGGAAGGAACTGCTGTTATCACTGAGTGAGCTAATACCGGTAGTGATCTTGAACTTTGCAGTATTCTAGATATGTAAGTATTATAGTAGAAAACTAGAACCAGTGCCTGCTTTGAAGTAGAAGTTTGCCTGAAGTTTGAAGTAGAAAGGGCAGTCTCAATAATGTAGAGTTTCCATAGCATCTCTAGTTTGGTTTTCAGTTTTACCCAGCTACATCAGATTAGAGATGTGTACCTTAGTTTGAGACGCATGGTCCTTCTCACAGCTCTACTTAGTCTTGGTATCAGGCATTACTCAGTTGTAAAGGAAATCTGTTGCTGATTTGATAGGCAGCTTTGTTGACTGCTGTGTACCCTTAAGAGCTTAGAGTACTCAATAAGATTCTTCAGAGCTGATGTTGAAAACTGAGTAAACTTTACTGGCTCTGTGTGCAGTACACATACAGAAGCTCTTGAAACTAGTATTTCAGGTCTGAATTAAACTAACATATTGTTCAGTGCACTGTGATTAAATGGGAAAGGCTTGAGTTTATGCATCTTGCAACCGTGCTGCTTAGAAAGGTGAAATCCTCCTGTTATTTTGGTGTGCAGTGTTGAGGTGCCATGTAAACCACATTTGCTGACTGTTCTTGAGATGCTCTTGGAATGTCCGTGACAGGATGAAAGCCACTGGGTTTTTGTTTTGCTTGGGGTTTTCAGTTTTGTTTTGCTTGGGCTTGTTTTGTTTTGACTTTTTATAAATAGGGGTGTTGGAAGCGAGTTAAACACCATGCTTCTATCTGTGTAGATTTTCCTCTTAGCTTCAGCTAGAATCATGTAGTATGTACATATATTCCAATAGTAAACTAATAAGTGAATTGAAATGTGACTGAAATAGCCTAAATATATTTAATTCTAATAATATCTTAGTCGGAAATGCTGGACACATTGTTCAGTTTTCATTGTGTTTGGAGGTGGCTTCATTTCAGTGGTGGGTGAAACAACTGTGCTTAATCTGCTCTTATTTCAAAGCTTGCCATGTATATATACTGCTTTACTTGGATTTCAAGTTGTTGCACTGAACTGAAAAGAGGAAATCTGCCAAATCGGAAGAGGTTTGGTTGTGCTTGCTTAAGTTCTTCTAAAAGTTTTCCCTGCCAAACTGACATTTTTAATATCATCTTTTAAAAGTCACTAAATAGAGGAAAAAAAAAATCTCTCTTATTGTCTCTTTCTTTTTAGAGAGGATCTGACGAACTTCTTTCAGGCAGTGTACTCAATAGCCCGAACTCTAACATGAACAGCATGGTAGTTACTGGTAAGTGACACCCTTTCAAAGGAGAAATCTATCATTTATACTTGGACTCATTTCCTGTTTCCAAGGGGAAAACACTGAAACCAGAACCTGTTGTGCTATAGAGGGATGAACTGTTGGCATGTTGTAGTGATCTTGTATTTACTCACAAGCCGTGGGTATCTGAGAAGAAGAATCCCATAAAACAAGAGACAACGTTCAGCTGTCCACTAAATTGTTGGTGGGTGATGGGATGAAAAATTAGACTTGTCTTGCATAGCTGCCTTCAAAGTAAGGAATTGCAACTGCCAAGCAAAGGTAAGCAGCTTAACAACTCCGGGATGACCTCCTTTTTCACACATGGGCATCTGTGAGTCTGGGCATTGCAGGGAAGAGCACTGCCAGGTTTGCAACGTGGTGTGGATTCAGAAGTGCAGAGTTCTGTGCTGTTCTAGTTTAAGACTGCTAAAGCAGGAAGTTTTGCTCCTTCAGCCTGAGGTTGCAGTGGTAGAATCTCAGAATGTCAGTGCAAAGGGGGCATGGTTGTTCTTTAGGCACATTGCTGGTGATGCCGGTAGAAAGATTTCATGAATTGGCACACACTAAAATGTCTTCTGTTGCAGTTGACACTTCTTTATGGTGATCATGCTCTGAGTTCGTTTGGAAGGCTCACTTCAGAGGTCTTTTGCTCTTCTCCCCCTCTCCCTAGGTGTGGAGGAATGGTGCTGGGCTTTCCAAAGTATTGCCTGGTTCACTGCTTTAATCTCCCAGATCAATTTTTTTGTCTTTGTGCTGAGCAGTAGAGTAGCTGATACTAGTAGCAGACTCTTTCCTTTAACGTAATAGTAAAGGACTGGGATCTAGGGTGCAATTTCTTGTTACATTTAGAGTTGTAATGGCAACTGTTGCCAGCATGGGTAGTTCTGTGCTTTCTCATCCTACATCCTTAGCACAGGCAGAAACCCTCCCCCATCTCCACATGTTTCTGCTCCATTCTCTGTGTTGGAGTGCTCATACACTTGCTAATCCAGCAGTAAGCTGTGCTGCCAAAAAGTGTACTTTCCTTTGGAGCAACTTATTCATCAGTCCCGTGGCTGCACAGTTGCTAGATTGACTGTGGGGTGGAGGAGTGTGGTGAAAGAAGAGAGGAGAACCACTTCCATTGGCAGTTCTATAACCAAAGGTGAAGAGATGATACTTCTTTGGAATAGCTCAAAAGTGGGATGCAGCGCATTCATAGCCATGTTAAAGCTCCAGAACATTTGTTTGTCTCCCATGCTTTCCTTACTCCTTCTGCTTCTGAAAGAGCTCCCTTGTTTTTATTTGTTGATATCCTCTGCATTCCTGAATATTAGTGCGTCAGCGCTTTGCCATACTTAAAAGAGAAACTAGAATGAAAAGGAGTTTGGGTTGCATGTGTGTGAGGGTTTGGATTTGGGCAGTGGGAGGGAGAACACTGTCAACAGGACTAAATCCTGAATGTTGCCAAATTTTCCATAGGATTTCAGAGAAACTTTTAGTTCAGGAAAAGTTAAGTGCAAGTGAATTTATCAAAGGGAAAAAACCTGAAATTAGAATGAATGTCATTAAAAGTTTTCAGACCAAAAAATACAGAAGCTTGTCTAAGATGCTCAGAACTTTAAATAGAAATCCATTTCTCTTCAAAAAGCTCTTAAAATAGTGCTTTGATTCCTTTATGTGAACTTAGGAAGTTGATGTATTTAACAGATACGGTTTTGTTTCCCCCCTCTAAGTTGATTCAGGTTTTGAGGTTGGGAAGGGGGGGAAGCTTAGTGTTGAGGGTTCTTCTCAAAGAGCAAGCATTTGTGAGAGGGTTTTCAAATTAATTGATTTGTTACCTACTAAATAAAGCCTTGATATATCTCCAGGCATCCAGAACCATCACTGAGTTCTCAGAAACTCATTCAAAACCAGCAGTGCTTGTGATTAGTGGCCTGGTTCGTCTAGTATCAATTCCCTGTTAGAAAAGCTTCCATATTAATTGTGTACTATATAAAGGAGGTTGATGGAAAACAATCCTAACCTAACAAAACCCCCTAATCTGAATGCAGTGTTCTAGTTAAAGCCATTCTGTATATAAGTCAGTGGAAAGGGGGCTAATTTGGTTTGGTTATTTTGGTTTTCAGCAGTTTGTTGGGACTGTGATCAAATTTCTCTTCTGCCTCCCTGCCTTTTTTAAATGGTATTGAAAAACCTCTGTCGACTAGGGTAAATACACAGTTCAGTGTTATGCTGAATGTATCCTCCCAAAGCTGTCTTGTTATCATGGAACTGGAAGTAGATTTCCTAGACTTACACAGTTTACGAGTTCACACTGTAGACTTAGAAGTGATTAGATCTGAAATGGAAATCCATGTTAATTTTTTCCATACCCATCCCCTGAAGCCAGATAAGTTTAAGTGTTCTTTATGTCTGAATTAATCCAGTTCTAAACCCCTGTCATGGGCAGGAACACCTCACACTAGAGCAGGTTCCTCCAAGCCCCTGTGTCTAACCTGGCCTTGAGCACTGCCAGGGATGGGGCAGCCACAGCTTCTCTGGGCCATCACCCTGTGCCAGCGCCTCAGCACCCTCACAGGGAACAGCTTCTGCCTTAGATCTAACCTGAACTTGCCCTGTTTCAGTCTGAACCCGTCACCCCTTGTCCTGTCGCTGCAGTCCTTGATGAAGAGCCCCTCTCCAGCATCCTTGTAGCTGCCTTCAGACACTGGAAGCTGCTCTTTTCCAGGCTGAACAGCCCCAGTGTTCTGGTTTTGGCCTTGATGTTTTCAACATCTAATCCCATGATACTTCTCCAGACACATACCTAAAGATGAAGAAAGAGTGTTTGCTTTGTAATCCTCGGAGCCTTATTGGTAAAAGCACTGACAAAAAGCCAGTTGTGACTAGCAGTGTCCTAGTAGACCTGAATTTAGGGCAAGATCTTGTAGTTCACAGCCTCATTTCTTAATAAGTACCTACTGTAGAAGTAATTTTTATAATGTTTTAATATTATTTATATTATCAATATAAATAATATAAATAATATTTTTAATATTATTAAATGCCTACTGCATTATTAATTACCAAATGCCTACTGTAGAAACGTAAGTTTTAGGGGTGAGACTGGAGATGTTTTTCAATATGCTTATCCTATCCTTTTATCATGGTAACAGTTCCAGTAGGGTTTTTGTTTCTCAGGTGCCATGCAGTTAGGATACTGTAATACTTTAATGCTTTTATGAGTACTTTTGCTCTAGTTCTCTTTCTTTGGTAAAGGCATGAAAGGTGCCTGCTTTTGCTGCCCTATAGGGAGTTTTATATATGAATTTCTCTCTGTTTTTGGTGAAAGAAACTTGCAGAATTGTTGGCCAAACATTCAGTTTGCATTCCTATTGATTATCGAACCACTGGCAATTTAATCATACAGAATTAAGGAAGATGCTAGCATGTTTGACTGCTGTCCAAAAGACATTGCTCAAAGTACAAGGCAATCCTGGAGCATTTTCAAACCAGCTTTGTCATCAGTATCCATCCTGCAGACTGTATAGATGAAATTGGCAGTGTCTTTTACTGGGATTCACTGCAAGTCAAGTGACTGTCTTAAGTTCTTCATGTGCCATTTGCAAAAGAACAGCCTTAAACAAAAGCTAAAGTTGGATAACTGCGGATGACTTCCACATGAGTTCTTTTACCGCATAGTTCTGATCCTGTATTTCCTGCTTTAGACGTAATTTGATTACTGTCCTTATTATGGTCACATTTCATTTCAGTTAAGCATTTCTATTTAAACATTCAGGGTTGTTTTTGCTTTTCCTGAATGAGTTTAAGCAGTATGGCAGAACATCAATCTGCAAACACTGAGGAAGCAATCACATCTACAAGCTTGCACATCATTGCAAGGGAGGCCGGCTTGTCATGTTTTAGGTCAGCATTAGGTGTTTGAAGTTTCTGACATTGATAAGTTGAAGTTGCTTTGTGAAAACCACAGACCTGATACTTCTTGAAATCCTTCTAGTGTTTTCCTTCACCTTTTCTGAACATGTTGTCAATGTTTCTATCAGAATCTTGCCTGGTTTGACCTCTTTAGAGAGCACAACCGTCTTGTAAAGATCTGTTCGGATACCCAGCAATGACCGCAAAGGCAGTTCAGGTAAACTACAATGTGATTTGGTAGTGGGATTCTGAGAAAGCAGAGCTGAAGCCAAGATACTTCAAACGTGGTTTTGCCTCTGCGTGTTTATGTATTAATTAATGTTTATAAGGACCTGTAGTGACAGGACAAGGGATGATGGGTTCAGACTGAAACAGGGCAAGTTCAGGTTAGATCTAAGGCAGAAGCTCTTCCCTGTGAGGGTGCTGAGGCGCTGGCACAGGGTGATGGCCCAGAGAAGCTGTGGCTGCCCCATCCCTGTCAGTGTTCAAGGCCAGGTTGGACACAGGGGCTTGGAGGAACCTGCTCCAGTGGAAGGGGTCCCTGCCCGTGGCAGGGGTTAGAACTGGATGAGCTTTAAGGTCCTTTCCAGCCCTTGTCCTGTTGCTACAGTCCCTGATGAAGAGTCCTCTCCAGCATCCCTGTTGCCCCCTTCAGACACTGGAAGCTGCTCTGAGGTGTCTGCACAGCTTCTCTTCTCCAGGCTGAACACATCAAAGTAAAATTACGTATTAGTTAACATTAATGATGCCTAAACATAGGTAATTTTCTTCTGAAGCCTGCAAATTGATTACAGTTAGTAGTAATTGAAAAGATCTGAAGGAGGACAGTACATGTGATTGGAAAGTATCAGAATTTAACACTAGGCTGTAATTTAAATTTCTCTACAGATATACATAGGTATGTGGGTGTGGATGAGCCAAATTAATGGTTGGACTCAATGATCTTAAAGGTTTTTTCCAACCTAGTTATTTCTGTGATTCTGTTCTATGAGTCTGTTAATGCTTTGAATGTACTTCTTAGAAATTAGGAAACTTTGAAAATCAAGCAAAACTCCCAAACCGAGCATTGTGTGCAGTTCTGGTGTCCTCAACATAGGAAGGACATGGAACTGTTGGAACAAGTCCAGAGGAGGCCACGAGGATGAGCAGGGACTGGAGCATCTCCCATACAAAGACAGGCTGGGAAAGTTGGGGCTGTTCAGCCTGGGGAAGAGAAGGCTGCGTGGAGACCTCAGAGCAGCTTCCAGTATCTGAAGGGGGCCTATAGGGATGCTGGGGAGGGACTCTTCATTAGGGACTGCAGTGACAGGACAAGGGGGAACGGGTTCAAACTGAAACAGGGGAGGTTTAGATTGGATCTAAGGAAGAAATTCTTTGCTGTGAGGGTGCTGAGGCACTGGAATGGGTTGGCCAGGGAGGTTGTGAGTGCTCCATCCCTGGCAGTGTTCAAGGCCAGGTTGGATGAAGCCTTGGGTGCCATGGTTTAGTGTGAGGTGTCCCTGCTTCTGGCAGGGGGATTGGAACTGGATGATCTTAAGGTCCTTTCCAACCCGAACTATTCTATGATTCTAAGTAAATAGTGGCTATTATTATTAATTTAGGTAATTTCCCCTTGTCCTATTCCTACAGGCCCTTGTCTCAAGTCCCTGTCAAATGAAGCTCAATTCTTGATAGGTGATTTCTACTATTCTAATACTGATGGGTCAAGATTTTCCTTTGCACATTGGGCATGGTAAAAATTCACCTATTACTACTGGTTAATGCTCTAGGTCAAGTAGTGAGGTTTCATCAATGTAGTAATGACCTAGCAAGGCAAGGGTAATAGGGTATAAAGTACTTGGAAGTATAAAGTACTTGGAAGTATAAAGTATTGCAGAACACACTTCTGCTCCCCAAACCCCAAAACTACAAGAAAAAAATCCACCAATCAAAAAGTGTAAGTAAAACTGAACATCTAACCTTTTAATTGTAACATTAACAAATGCAGCCCTCAGAGAACTCCGTGTTCTTCATGCTTTTATCTTATTTTTGAGTGTAGTATCTCCTTTTTTTATGTACTTTCTCCCAAACACTTCAAAGACCAAAGGTCTCCTCTTCCTGTATTATTCTATTTGTGATATCAGGCTGGGTATATATATTTAAGAACCTCAGAAACAAAACCACAGGGTTTTTTGTGTAGCCGGTTGTTTTATGCAGATGATTGTGTTCAGTAGCCACTGCAATATTACATCTTTCTGTCTGGTCATAATCCCTGTTTATAAACTGGAAGGGGGCTGCAAGGATGCTGAAGAGGGACTCTTCATCAGGGACTGCAGCGATAGGACAAGGGGTGATGGNCCTCAGAAACAAAACCACAGGGTTTTTTGTGTAGCCGGTTGTTTTATGCAGATGATTGTGTTCAGTAGCCACTGCAATATTACATCTTTCTGTCTGGTCATAATCCCTGTTTATAAACTGGAAGGGGGCTGCAAGGATGCTGAAGAGGGACTCTTCATCAGGGACTGCAGCAATAGGACAAGGGGTGATGGGTTCAGACTGAAACAGGGCAAGTTCAGGTTAGATCGAAGGCAGAAGCTGTTCCCTGTGAGGGTGCTGAGGCGCTGGCACAGGGTGCCCAGAGAAGCTGTGGCTGCCCCATCCCTGGCAGTGCTCAAGGCCAGGTTGGACACAGGGGCTTGGAGCACCCTGCTCCAGTGGAAGGGGTCCCTGCCTGTGGCAGGGTTTGGAATTGAATGATCTTAACTTCCTTTCCAACCCAGACCATTCTGTGAGCCTATGAATCTATTATTCCATTGCTTTTCTCTTGGTTAGATATTTACTGTATGGATATGTCTCCTGTTCTGCTTGTTGGCAGCATGAGATTTCATATATATCAGCTAATGCAAAACAAGAATTACTTTCTACAACAGCCACAGCAACNGAGAAGCTGTGGCTGCCCCATCCCTGGCAGTGTTCAGGGCCAGGTTGGACACAGGGGCTTGGAGGAACCTGCTCCAGTGTGAGGCGTCCCTGCCTGTGGCAGGGGTTGGAATTGAATGATCTTAACTTCCTTTCCAACCCAAACCATTCTGTGAGCCTATGAATCTATTATTCCATTGCTTTTCTGTTGGTTAGATATTTACTGTGTGGATATGTATCCTGTTCTGCTTGTTGGCAGCATGAGATTTCATATATATCAGCTAATGCGAAACAAGAATTACTTTCTACAACAGCCACAGCAATGGTGAATACTATTGGTAAGCTTCTTTCATGTATAAACTGAAATGAAAGGATGGAATAAATGTTTTGGGAAAGCTTGAGTATTTACATTAGTGTTTGTAGCTGCTTGTTGTTCTGGATTGACAGTTGTGAAACAGATTGACTCCTGCAGAACGGGCATTTACTAGTCCAGGGTTGCAGTAGTGCAGAGAAAAAGGGGACTAAAATCAGCATCTGGTGATGAATTTTTAACATATTTTCCATTTATTTCCAGGAAATAATAGGTGAAAGCAACTTTTTACTGGATGCAAAATCTTCGCACATAGCTGCATGGTTACATTAGGACATAGGTTACATATTAGGACATTTTTGAATATAGAAGAAGATTATTGTAAAGAAAACCCACACATCTAAGAGGCTTTATATAATTTCAAGGTTAATGATGTCATTTTGGCCACAGAACACTTTTGAGAGGTTTATTACTATTTTTCAAGAAACACATAAATTGTGTGCAAAGAGAATCTCCTTCCGGATGAAATCTTACTACAATATGCTTCCAAAAGTAGTTACCAGCAGGAAGTAAGCTACTCGCTGTTTGCCAAGAGCCAGGCTGAACTTGAAGCTCAGATTTTCTCCATTGAATCTTCATAGCTTGAACCCTTGAATGTCGCAGACTTAGAGTATGCCTTGTGTACATGCCACTGAATTTTATTGCTTATTTGGATAGGTTTCTGTGTTTAATAAAATAGGAGTTTCTAGGAAAAAATGCCAGGGACCAAAGTTGTGTAGATAACAGCCATTTATAGGCTTTGTCAGCTCCTAAGCATTCTACTTGATTTATGCTAAATTGAAGGACCTCTGTGCAACAGGGATGTGGCTTAGGTATCAGTTATGCTTAGACTGGAATATCCTATTTAGTTAGGAGAATAATGCTTTGAACATCATTAGTACAGAGGAGATTTTGTTAGAAATGGACAACTGATATCCCATGGAACTTGGATTTTAACTCTTTGGTGCAGAGCCAAAGTGGGTTTACCTCAGTGCAGTGGCTGTTGCAGAGCAGGTTTGGTTTCCTTGTTTTGGGGTTTCTTTGGCAGTCTGAAATGGCAATAACCATCCCTGGGGATATTTAAAAGATGTGTAAACGTGGTGCTTGGGGACATGGTTTAGTGGTGGACCTGGCAGCGTGAGGTTTATGGTTGGACTCAGTTAACCATCGTAAAGGTCTTTTCTGACCTAAATGATCTGTGATTCAGGGTCAGATTTGTGATTTTGTTGTTTTAACTCTTTATAAAGACTGTAACTTAATAAATGCTAACACTGTGTTTGGATCATGCTGTTCTCACAGTGATTTTTATTTGTTCCCCTAATGTTGTAAGCATGATGTTCTTCAGTCCTTCTTTATATTTGTTAAAGTGTTAGTAGCAAGAGGTTTGAATTGGATCAGGCGTTTCAGGTCTGGTGAAAGCCAAACTTACCTGATGAAATAGCTCCTTGCCAATAAGCTTATAGTTTATAGTTCCTCAGTAGTAGTTAGTAGTTCTTAGAGAATCATGGAATCAATGAGGTTGGGAAAGACCTTTAAGAGCATCAGGTCCAACCTTCACCCCAGGACTGTGAAGTTTCCCTCTTTGCCATCCCTGTGATGCAGCGAAATATTGAAGAACTGTGTGACATGCAAATGATAAAACTAGTTACTCAGGTAATACAGTAATTATTAAAGGAACATTTATTTCCATACACATACATTGGAGTGATTCGATCTGGGTAGGGATGCTTTTATTAGTAATATTGGGATTACCTAAATCCAAATCCAAGTATGAGCTGTAGTTTAACAAAAACCCCCTTAAATTCTTGGATGTTGTGCTGTGGAAATGTTAATCTGTCCAAATGATATGTTGAAAGCCACACACAAGATAACACACCTCTGTGACAACTGATCTCATGGTGCATACTTTCATGGGGATGCAGTAAAAAAAAAAAGAGGTTTCTTATGAGTTTCAGAAAAACTTTTAGTTTCAAGCCTTGATTTTCACTTTCTCATTGTGAATGTTTCATATTTAGTTTTTGAGACCTGTATGAAGTCAGATTATTTAGAAAGCTTAAGTCTGACAGGCACTAGAAATCTAGTTCCAGTATCACTGCAAGTCTCTTGTTCTTTGCAAGTTTGTGTGTAATGTGTTGCCTGCAATACATTGTGAAGCCTGGCAAACTTTACAGTGTTTTCTTCTAGTTTTTTGGTAGAGATTTAAAGTGAGAAGTAGAGAAGACTGGTGTGTGATGAGCCTAGCAGGAAAAGAAAAGGACATTTTATGTCTTTGAGGATTAAGTGCTCTGGTGTGTCATTTTGCTACCTGGAAGCCCAGTCTCACCATGTTTACCAAAGGGATGGAGGTTAGAGCCTTGGGTTGACTAACAGTGGACTTCAGATCCTAGTACACATTGTGGTGTCTTGACATTTTATTGAGTTCCATCACAGTTTGTCCTTCTGTGCAGCAGACCAGCATAAAATGCCTACTACTGCATGAATTTGACCCCTTCTAGCATTGGCAGTTGGAGGTAACTGCTAGCTGGATTTTGACCCTTTCCAATGGAGTTAAGTTTAGGGTTTTGCCTCCTATTGGAAGTTGGAAAAGACCCAGAAAATGTTCTGCAGTGCAAGGACTTTTGAAAAAGCTGTTTTGGAAGCTTCTTTCTCGGGAGGGAAGTGGAGGGATGACCTGCCTCTAAGGCACCCTATTTCTAACTAAGAGGATAGCTTGAATTTTGCATTTAGCTAAATGTAAAGACAAATAGCTGAAGTGGAAGGTAGAAACATTCAGATTAGAGGCTTAGCTGTTAGAAAAGAATAGAAGGGAGTGGTGGAAACAGTTCCTGAGGTATAGATTTATCCTCTTCCCATTAATAACTTTAATGGAAGTATGGAGAATGGCCTCATTCTTGAAAAAGGAAGACATACATTCACAGGTTTAGTCAAAGACCCCGAGTTTGCCAATCTTCCTAATGCCATTGGAAAGGTACTTAAATGTCATACCTGGTTTGGGTTTTCAGATTCGCATCTGGAGTGTGGATGTCCTTGACTTGTAAAAATTAGAGTCCATTTCATTCTGTGTTTTAATCTGGACTAAGTTGGCTTGGCTAAGGTAAATGGAGCTGAGAACTTGAATTCTTCTTTCTGTGCTCAAGTTGGTCATAAATGAATGTGATATTTTTACACAGGAACAAGATTAGGTAGAAATGACTTTCCTGGCACCAGTTCAGCATGAGGTTCTGTAGTTACAGCTGAGTGAGAACTGAAGACTTCTTCATTCACTTCTCTCCGCAGATTGCAGCCATCAACTTTCTCTCAAGGATTTAACACCTGTAAATGCATCCTATTGATTTCCCTCACACTCCCCTTCCCCCATTTATTGTTTCTGCTTTCGTAGTGAGTAAATAAAAGTAGCCCTGTCCTTTTTAGTTAGTTATTTATTAATCCTCTTTGGTAGAAGCCCACGAGTATTTGAACCCTAATAATGACAAGTCTTTTCCTCCTAGTCACAGTTGATGTGGGTTGTTTTGGAAATACATGGGGCTATTCAATTGCTCTTCTAACATGTAATCAGAGGTTGAGTAGCTCATGCGCTGACTTGCATGTTTTACAGCCAGAAGCAGAAAAAGGGAAGTCTTAGCACTTGCTTCTCTCATATGTAATTGCGTTCTGATTTCCAGCATTGATTAATTCATTAATATCCATGTATCTTAGGACAGTGTTTGTACGTTAGCTCTTGCCTCTAATGGTTACTCCACTTATGTATTTGTAGGCAGTGGTTGTATTACTGGCCTTCTTTCCAAAGCAACGCTTCTTCCATGCAAGTGGCTAGGAGCTGTAGCTGGGATTTTGTACAAGAATTCTGGACAGCATTGCTAATAGTACCTTTCAGGTGCTTTTGATGTTAATGCTTCCCTGCTTCTGCTAGGAAAGTCTGGTCTGGCTCTTCCCCACTCCATTCCCCTGTGTTGGCTGCATCATGGTTTTTATCTGGACAGGTTTTTAACTGTCAGGGAGTTTGTAGGTCATAATGGATGGGTTTGCTCTTGGTCCATAAATTCTGAGGCTCAGGATTTCATCAGATGTTTGCAACATGAGTCCTCTGGGTCATCCCCTTTCTCCAGTGTGATCCTTCTCAGCATTAATAATGCTGCCCCTGTCTACTTTCTGTGTCTGGTCCTTAGTGCAAACAGTCCTTGAAAGTTCCTGTTAGAAGCTCTTCTGGCAACTCTTCACCACTTTTTCTCCTGAAAAACAAACTTTTGGGTAACCTCAAATTGTTGGGTTTTTTTAATAGAATTTACAGTTCTTATGCAAGCCGTTCTGAGTCATGCTCTTGCATGGTATTACATGAGATACTTCACTGAAAGAGGTGGAAAGGATTTGAGGTAGTCTTGAACACACCTTTTCCAAAGCTGTAACATTGTCTCTTCGGAATTTGTTCTGAATCCTTGACTTCTGTTTAAATCCAGCTAAGAGGTGGCTTACTTAAAAGTGATGTTTCTAAGGAAAACCGTTTTATCAGTCAGCTTTTCACATGTAGTCTGACTCTGTCTTTCAGCAAATGGTAATGACACCAAGAAATTCAAAGGAGAAGATAAATTGGATGGGGCTCCTTCTCGTGTTCTTCATATCAGGAAACTGCCTGGGGAAGTAACAGAAACAGAAGTTATTGCTTTAGGTTTACCTTTTGGTAAGGTGACCAACATCCTGATGCTGAAAGGGAAAAATCAGGTAACTCATTACTTTCCATTTTTCACTATGCTTTCTGTGTAATTTCAAAACATGCTGTTAAAATGCTCTTGAAATAAGTCATAGTAAGTACTAAAACCAAAAAGCCTTAATTTTTCCTTTCTTTGAACTTATATTGCCTTTTAGTAAATTATAGGGGGAACAGGGTACGATGGAGCTGCATATAGCAAAAAGTTAACTGTGAGAGAAATAGTCCTTCATCTTCAGAGGTCAGTTTTTGGACTGGTAAACTTGGTATATAGTGAACGACATCTAAAATCTGGTATTTGTTACTATGTGTTGTCCACATAAGTAATAATAAGTTACACAAATAAGTGTTTTATATGTGCTGCTAATATGACTATTATCTGCTTTGTAAATACTGAAAATTAACTGTTTAATCACAGGCATTTTTGGAACTTGCCACAGAAGAAGCAGCTGTCACCATGGTGAATTACTACTCTGCTGTGACGCCTCATCTTCGGAACCAACTTATCTATATCCAGTATTCCAATCATAAAGAACTGAAGACTGATAACACACTTAACCAGGTATATTTACTGTTCCGTGATACTACAGATGCAGGCAGAAAATAGGCTTAGTGTGTATTCTTGGCTTATGTGGCATATGTTTGAATCAGTTAGTTTTGTTCACATTCTAATGCTACTGTAGTCTTCCCTGTGATCATCCTGGCTTGTGACATTGAAGGGGATTGGCTTTCTGTGTGATCTTTCCATTATGAAATCTGGAGAGGGACTTTTGACAAGGGCATGTAGTGATAGGCCAGGGAGAATGGTTTTAAACTGACAGTGACGACCCTCAAATTAGACCTAAGGCAGAAACTGTTCCCTGTGAGGGTGCTGAGGCGCTGGCACAGGGTGATGGCCCAGAGAAGCTGTGGCTGCCCCATCCCTGGCAGTGTTCAAGGCCAGGCTGGATGGGGAGCAACCTGCTCTAGTGAAAGGTATCCCTGCCCGTGGCAGGGTGTTGGAACTACATGATGTTGAAGGTCCCTTCCAACAAAAACCAGTCTGGGATTCTATGATAGCCTTTAGAAACAACAGTAATCTGTTGAAAGACATCTTGGTTCCGATTTAATACTGATTTTCCTGTTGATGCTTCTAAACCGAAAAGTTAGAATCTTGTGATAGTTTGGCTGTTAAATGTACTTTGTAGAAATTGAGGGGTTTTGTGTTCCCTAAAATGTCAGTGGTAAAGAAAAATAAACACCTTCATTTACTTAGAAGATGAATTCTGTCTGCACATCTAGTGAACAGAAGCTTTCTCTTGCATTGTCCTCTGGCTTCTGTGCTAAAACGCTTTTTGTACTCCATGTGTCCAGTGTAGAGGATGTGCTAACTTTTCAACAGCCTTTATGCCACCATACACAGTAATACTCAGTTTGAACATATTCCCAGTCTTTCAGGTCTCTATTTCTTTAATTTCAAGCTAAATAATAGAAATAGGTACTTGGCAGTGAGTATTCAGTTACTAGTGTCTCCAGGGCATTCTATACAATACAAGGTGGTTGGATATTCTTTTTTCTGTAAGGAGAAATAAAGGTGGTGCAGATGTTGCTTTAGTCTTCTTTTGGTTTGGATTTGAAATTGTCTTTGTTTCTGGAAGTTCAAGCAGGAAGCTATAAAGAAGTTGCGATGATAGTGCATGGAACTGAAAAGAGAAACAATTTGAAGAGGAGTGCAAGTGTCTTAGCTATAAAGAAGATAAAAAAACCTTTAAAAATAATGAAAGTAGGAAAAGTTCCATTAAGGCATTAAGCTCTTTTCTGAATTCCTCAATAATAGCAGGTTCCAGAACTGTTTTTAGATCTGTACTTGGAATGAGTTGGCTCTGAAGAAGACTTAAACGGTCCATTTTGAATATGTTTTCTCTCAGCTCTATAATTCTGTGTAAGTCCTTTTCCTGTGAGACATCAAAACACTGAGAGGAGCATTTAAACTCCTTTAAACCAGCCATTTCTTACCTTATTTTGTCTGATATGTAGACTCAGGAATCGACAGTGACTTCTGTAATTCTCTTCAGTCATTATGGGTTTATTCTTTCTGCACAGACATTGCAACCTTTAGAAAGAAATACTACATTTAGAAAGATAGAAGTATTATATAGATTATATCCTTACTTGGTAATGTTAAGTCCTGTATTCCTTAATGTATTCACATTAACTTTAGTGGAATAAATTATGATGCATAAGCATAGATGGATAGTGCTAACAAGGGTTAGATGTTCAAACTGCCTTCACAGATTCCAGTTCTTTTGATTATACAGTCACTTGAAGGAGCGAGTTTTAATTCCCATGCACTTTTCCTGTGCTTTCAGAAGGGAATAGGAATTCATCATACAACTTGGCCCAGTATTTGGCCAGCTTGAAAGTTGTGTACTTCATCCATTAGGGAACAAAAATCCTGTTTGTTATCAGAAGATGTTTTTACAGTTGCAGTGCTGTTAAGTGTAGAGGTAAATCTTGTTTTCCCAACTAGTATTCACCAGGTCTCTGTGTTTTCTGTTTTGTTTCCCCTTCCTCTCCCCTTTCCTTACTCATTGATTCCTTTCAGTATGAGGATTGTCATGTAAATTATAAGCTCTGAAATCGTGTAGTAGCTCTAATACCTTTAAAATACGCAGTATATGTTCATATGGTGGTTATTACTTTTACCTGGCGTGCTCACCCATCTCTGTTTTGTATCATTTGCTTCGTAAGGGTCCTGCAATGAAAGCACTAAATGGAACCCCTTTTTCCTGCACCTTTCCTTTCTCAGAAAAAGACATCTCATCTTTCTGATCCTGTCAGTCTGAGCAGTGGAAGTAGTGACATAGCTGTGTGGTTTTGTGCTGACTCTCATCATGTGGTTACCTTTGGATTTCTAAAGCCCTGCTGGTGCTTAAACACCCCAAAATCCCCACACATGAAGAGGATTTTGTTCTTCTGAAAGAGGGTGGATAACAAACCCTAGTTTGTTTTACCTCTCTGTGGATACTACTTCCTGACATTTGTAATCCTTGTGTATGATTCCACTGTGTTAAATCTGAGTTTAGAAGCGTTAGCTTAGTATTAGCCCTTTCTATCAGCGTTCTAAAATGGCAGGGAAATGTGGACTGAAATAGAATCTCCTGGAAAATAGGTTCAATCCTGCTGGTTTCTGTAGGCTTGTGGGGTTTTTGTTGGGTTTTGGCTTTCATTAAAGGAAAGGAAAAGAAGGAATCTTGAAACCTACAAAATCCTCACTAACTTCATCCTTACTAGTACAAGTAGGACTGATTGATTACCAGTGCCATTTGAAGCCCCTCTTTACTGTGACGTAAGGGTTAATTGATGTTTTCATTTGTCTCTTCTCCCAGAGTTGGACTGCATTGCACTTCTGTTGTGTTCTGTCTGTAGCTCTCAGTTTGAAATCAGTGGGCAGTTTTCTGTTTCTGGAGTTAACTATGTAAATATTGCTAATTAATTTCTAGCTATCATCTTGAAATATTAACCAAGCTGTCTTGCCTTGTCTTGTCTTTTGTTTCGAAGCGGGCCCAAGCTGTTCTTCAGGCGGTGACAGCTGTGCAGGCAACAAATGCTCCCATTAGTGGGACCACTGTTAGTGAGAGTGCAGTGACTCCAGCTCAGAGTCCGGTACTCAGAATAATCATTGACAATATGTACTATCCAGTAACCCTGGATGTTCTCCATCAGGTAAGCCCAATTTCTTTTAAACTTGAGGTCTCATTTGGGAGGAACTTGTGTGTAAAACCTTTACCATGTTTCTTGGCAGATATTCTCTAAGTTTGGTGCTGTATTGAAGATAATCACATTCACAAAGAATAACCAGTTTCAAGCTTTACTCCAGTATGGTGATCCAGTAAACGCACAGCAAGCAAAACTAGTAAGTAGAGTTTTCTTTTAAGGCTTTAGACCTTCCTGTATTCTAAATGTTTGGAAGATGTTAACATGACAAGTATTAACCTTAGTAACGTGTCAGACTCCTTCACCCCTTGTGTGAATTCTTTGAGATGAAAAAATAGTTGGGTGGTATGATATTACTATTGCATAATGTCAGTGTTTGAAGATACTATGTTTAAGGATTCTGTCTAAAGACTTGTATACATTTATGATTATGACTAAATATCTTAATAAGACTTCACATATGCAAGACTGCCATAGTGCAGATGTCAACAAGCAGTAGAAATGTGGGCTGTGATGTTGGTGCAGAAATAATTCACTCTAAGCAGGAAATTCTGTAAGATAGAATCATAGAAAAGTAGGGTTGGAAAGGACCTTAAAGCTCATCCAGTTCCAACCCCTGCCATGGGCAGGGACACCTCACACTGGAGCAGGGTGCTCCAAGCCCCTGTGTCCAACCTGGCCTTGAGCACTGCCAGGGATGGGGCAGCCACAGCTTCTCTGGGCCATCACCCTGTGCCAGTGCCTCAGCACCCTCACAGGGAAGAGCTTCTGCCTTAGCTCTAACCTGAACTCCCCCTGTTTCAGTGTGAACCCATCACCCCTTGTCCTGTCACTACAGTCCCTGATGAAGAGTGAACTCTTGTTGCTAGATCCTTTCTGACCATCAAAAAAAAGATGTGACTTGTGGATTGGATAGAGATTTACAGAGATATTTAATTATAGTATCCTAAAAAAAAAAAATTACCTAGGGCTCATTATAGCCATAGATGTGCAGAATAGAGAGTGTGGTCTTACTCATGGGATCAGACTAGGAAGCAGCTTTGGATGAGTAACAGGTGAGGACAGGATCTTACTTGTGTTTTAATGGAGGTGCCCCTCCATGGCAGGGGGTTGAAACTGAACGATCTTAAGGTCCTTTCCAACCCAAACTGTTCTGTGATTCTATGAAACTCTCCTATCCTAAGTAGGAGAGGCAAGAACAGGTAGCTGGTTTTATTCATTACAGAGAGCCTGTGGATAAGTTATGACAGATCAACAGCATGTAATCTGTACCAGCTGTTTGGAATTAGTTGGATAGGATAATTAAATGGAATCTGTGGCAACAGAAAAGTTGAACCAAAGGGGGAGGCTGGATTTCTCTATTATATTGATTTTCCAGGGCTAAAATGGAATGCATTTATGTTTTCAGACCTTCCCATAGAGGCTGGATTTGTGGGAAGCTGATTCAGGTTGATGTGCTGGTTTGGTGTTGCTTGGCAGCACAGAAAGTGCTTATTGCCTATGGATGACAGAATAGCTGAGAACTTGAAGCAAAAGTGAAAAGCTTGCACCTCAGCCTGAGTTGTCAATGAGTATCTCTTAGTAGAGAAAAGAAAAAATAGGCTTAGTTTTCTGTTACTGTACGGAGTGATGCCTACATTGAAATCAAGACCTTCATGGTGGAGGATGGTCATTTTTATCCTCATCACCAAGTGAAATAGTGGTTATTGGCTAAGAAAGTATTTTTAAAAGGTGGTCAAGACAGGAATCACAAAAAATAGAGGTTTTCAAAAAGCAGAGAGGAAGTGTTCATGCTGTTGGGAAGTGTAAAGACAGCCAGAATGAAGTTACAAGAATAAAGGTGATTTACAACTTGAGTTACGATGCTATAATGTAAGATAATCCACTCCTGCAAAGCAGGCTGGAAGTATTTGTATATTTGTAGTATAATTTAAATTAAGGATATTCTTCTTAGAGATGAATAGTGTCAAATATTAAATGGTGTTTGAGTAGAGGGAGATGCAAAAATGTCACTGTGATAGGAAAAAGATTTGCTTGGATGGAATACACCTTTCAGGTTTGAAGTAGGTTTAAAATAGTGCAAAAAGAGCTTTAACCTACAGTTGCTGCAGAAAGCAACTGAAGTCATTTGGGTTCATATTTGAAACACTTCATAAACAGTTGGATGCTCATGTGCTTGTTGCACAGTGTTGTAATTCAGGCTTGATGTGTGTTTGGGAAGTTATTTTTTCAATATCATGTTAATGCTGCTTTTAAAGTGCTCTTCTAAAGCAAAATAGGACATGAGGTGATACATTTCTTTACCTTTTTTGAGCCTTAAATAAATTATCAGAAGATTTAATGGAAATATGATGTCTGTGCAGTGGCCTGTAGTGATCTGAAGATGAATCAATGTCATTCTAGGGATATATTATAAGGAGGTAACAGAATAACAAAGGATGAGGTTTGTGAAAGTATGGAAGGAACCAAAGGATCTCTTGCAGTTGTTGACTTCTGACAGACTGGTACTAGATCATGGCTTATTGTATGTATTTGTTGCTCCAGTTCTTCATGTTTTGATTAGGGTAGCTGTTCACTAATAGTGGCTCATGGGTGAATGACTTCTGCACATACAGGCATTGTCAGAGTGATCTTGGAGCCCATCTTGGTGACAAATTGAAATGGTCTTCAGTTTATGGTTTCATATTTTAACCAATCATACATAAATAGGCAAAATGCTCAGAGTAATACCCATTACAAGTATTAAAGAATGCCAAATTAGAAGGAAGGTTTAATATTCCTCCTATCCTCCCAAGCTAATAGAATAAAATAAGTACAGTTCTTAAGGTTGAGCTACTAGAGTCAAATGCAAAGTGCCACCACAAGAAAAGAGCTTGAAAGAGGAGTCAGATGATAAGAAAAACCCCTCTGGTTTAAATATATCTGGAAATAGAGTAGGAACAAGAGGATGTGGTGGCTACACTTCAGTTGCAGGAGTTCAAAATTAAAAGCATGCTAAAAGAGGAAAGAAGTTTTCAATTTCTTTTCCATCAGTTGTTACAATAGAAGATAATGGGGAAATCAGAATGTGGCCTTAATAGAAACTGAAGACTTATTAAGGAAGTTAAAGAGCAATTTGGAAAACTGAAGGGCTGGAAGTACCAAGGAGAGATGCTATTCATTTGAGGTTCTGAGAAACCAGTGGTACTGACAGGAACGTAGAATACCAGGCCTCTGTGGGACCATTTTTGCTATTTGAATGAGCAAGTAGTGAAGAATTGCACTCACTTGCTCATTTCCCGTTGAGGTAGATGATGGCTACGCTAATTTGTGTTTCATCAGCACCCTCAGGTTGGGTTGTTACTGTCTGTTACACTGCCAGGTGAAGGTGACAAAGCTCAGGTTCTTTGCAATGCAGCAGTCTAGCCATGGGTCGGAGAAGGTACGGAGTATGTGCAGTAGTAGAGCACATTGAACTGCTGTACTTCTAATGAAACAAAAGGTGATGTCCTATAGATGTCTGTATGCATGAGGGAGATACTCTAAGCATTAAAAGTAGCTCGTCTTCATAGTAAACAATCAATATGTTCAGCATAACCAGCAAACTTAAATTTGAATAGCTGTAATCTGGAATCCTGTAGAAAGATATTGACAGTTACTAATGCCTCATCTCTGGAGGATTAACTGCAACATATATGTAGTGCATGGTAGTCATCTTGGCCCAACATAGGTCAAAATGGAGAGTTTCTGCTGTAGCTGGCCTGTAGGTGATTTAGAGAACCTCTGCAGAGGTTCTGCTCAGGTTTGACTCCACATTCAGGTTGTCTTTCCTGTTGATGTGAGTGACAGCTACAGGGTTGCTCTGCACTGGTAGCAGTCTACAAGAGATCTCTGCTGTTGCCCTAAAATCTGTAATAGGAACTTCAGGTAGTCGCTGAGGACATCAAGGTAAGATAGCAATGACATCTCTAGGTAAGATATTTAGCTTCAGGGCAGTTATCCATGATTATTGCGTTCAGGATTTTCAGGCATCTTGAATCCTTAAGAGCACAGCTTGTGCTGGGAAATGGTAAGTTTATATCCCAACATGATGTGCTGTAGTATGGAATACCCCTTTGGCTGCTTTGGGTCAGGTGGCTCAGCTGTGCTTCTGTCCAGCTTCTTGTGCCCCTCCTCACTGTCAAAGCGTGAGAGACTGAAAACATGAGTGTGTTTATCAACATTATTCTCAGACTATTGGTATAGCATTATGTTAGCAGATAAAGTTGCTTTTCTTTTAATTTTGTCACTAATTATGTTGAAGGAAAAGGATTATATTGAAGGGCAAAGGAAAACATGCAGGAACAATGTGGATGCTCTGCTGTATCAGGTAGCTGTCTCAAATGGTACTTAAGTTTTGCTGTTCCATTTTCCTTTGAGCATTTTAGTTGGCATTATGTCCATATTAAAGTTACACCATGGAATGCAGGTGAATTACCTGCATTCAACAGACTGAACTTTTAAGTTGGACTGCATTGCCCCTTTGGTGCATTAACAGCTTCTAGAGAAGAGCAGGAAACATCAGGCTTCTTGGAATCTTGTTAAGAGATGTTAATGAGTATGTTTTAAGCTGAACTGGTTTTCAGATGGATATGTGTGTATACATTGACCTTGTTGAAAACATAAAAGTGCAACCAACCTGTATTGTGTATTATTTAAGTAACTTGACTCTCTTTTCCAGGCCTTAGATGGTCAAAATATCTATAATGCTTGCTGTACCCTACGGATTGATTTTTCCAAACTGGTGAATTTGAATGTCAAGTACAACAACGATAAAAGCAGGGACTACACTCGTCCTGATCTGCCATCTGGTGATGGGCAGCCAGCACTGGACCCAGCTATTGCTGCAGCATTTGCGAAGGAGACCTCTCTTCTAGGTACGATTCTTGCCTTGTTCTTTTGGATTCGCTTGATGAAAATGGTTGTTAATTCTTCTTGTAACAGTTAGAGAAAGTAGGTTGCAGTAGTGTCCAAAGGCCCATTCAAGGTTCAGTCTCTATTTTGAGCTGAATTGTAGGAACACAGTGACGTGCGTGTTCATTCATGCTAATGCTTATTTCTAGTGTCGTGTTAGGAAAATAACAGTTTGTTGGTTTCCTTCAGTGAGGAAAGATTATGCTCTCTGCTTAAGAAAAGAAATCTGTATTTTCACTTCTAGTCCTGTGATACATAAATTCTAATGTCGTGAAGCATTAGGTGAAACACTCTGAGAAAGATAAATGTATTAGCAAAATAATGAATGCTTTGGGAGGGAGTTGTAATGTGTGTTTTTAATTTATCACAATCCATTGCCTCAGTTTCACTCCTACTTCTGTTGCTATTCTTCAAATTGAATAGTACTTGGGCATGATCTGCTGACTTCTGTAAAACCTGATTTATTCTGTTGTGGTCATTGTTCTTCCCACTCAGTCTTTTCCCATATTTTCTTCTTTCATCAATTCCCATTTTTCTTCTAAAGAAGACTTCAGAGCAACATAGATTTTGTGCCTTGGTTTTGGTACAGGATGGGTCAGCTTGGAGTAAGTCTAAGCTAATGTAATAAAGAGGGACCTCTGCTCTGTGTGACAGAAATTAGAGGGAGCTTAGTGAATGATGTGAGCCCAGGAAAAGGGTGAATATTGCACTTCAGGCTACTCAACACAGTGCTGTGTCTGCCCTTTTCTAAAATTAGATTACTTGAAGGATACGTTTCCTATCTAGTTGTAATTCCACATACTCCCACCTCAGGTTCCACTGATTTTGGAATGCTTGACTTCACATCCTCCAGGCTGACTTGCAAAATGGTGTATTGCTTCTGGAGTTTGGGGAAGTAAAAATACTGTGAGGATCTAGAGTCTCTGAAGAGACTTCCTTGTTTTCTCTTTTAACTTCCTATTGTTTAAGTATTGAAATCTCTTTTCATGGGTTGATAGGGCAGATGGATGAGTGTTTTTAAGCGTGACACCACAGAGATGAGTGCTGTAGAATTGCCCTTGGGGCTGTTAGTAATTCTTTGGTCAGCACGTAATGAGTAGAATGTAGACATGGGGCTGCAGGAATATCAGCTTAAATGTACCTCTTTAAATGCACTGTTTTTCCAAGCAGCAGTAAAATCGAAGGCAGACAACATGAGTAACATCTATTGCAGTGGAGTCAGCCATGTTCATTTGGACGAGTAGTGCAGGCACTAGAACATGGTAGTTACATTATTTTCTCTCTCTGTGAAAGCGTTCATTGTTTGGAAAGAGACTTAAGGGAGCTGGAGCCATTTTCTAACCCTGCTTATGGCCAGTTGGGGAGCTTTGAGTTGTCAAAATGGGAATGGTGCTAGTTTGAATAGGGGAAACATGGTTCTCAGTGTGGGCTCCTTACTGTGCAAAAAGGCACAAAATAGAAGTGCTAGAACTAAGAAAGGGCAAAGGATAGAAGAAACCCTCAAAAGCTTACATGGACACTGCAATTTATAGCTGCATTTTTATTCAGATATTCAAAAGGAGAAGGTTGAGAGCACTTAGTTATAATATGGAGGTTGGCACACTGTGATGTGTGAAGGATGGCAGAATGGTAGCAGTGACCTTCCTCCTGCTTCTTCCTTTGAATATTTCATTTCCTTTTATTTGCTTTAGAATTCCTATTTCTGTAATGTTACTAATGATACCTTCAGAGTGTACTCAGTCAGTGTCTGCTCTGCCCTATTCACAGATGGCACCCAAAGGGCATGTTTCTCCATGAAAGAGTGGAGCTCCATATTGAGCTTCGTGTGCTCTTCAGGTTCTTTAACGTGCTCAGAAAGAATACCCTAAATTGAACCTATAGCATTCTTGTTCAAATCCTTGCTGTACCTGTTCTCTTACATGTATATAATGAGATCATTAACAGACAATGTGGTGAGGACTCAGGTCTGGCTTTTGCTTATGTTATGCTTTTATATGCTGGATAGTTGCACATTGGATGTGTTTTTGTTGTTGGCTTTTTAACTCTGTACTGTAATCTGTATGTCAGAAGTGAGATTTAGGTTTAACATGATTTGGTGAGCTGAGTTTTAGTGACAGGATCTGAGCCTGGTTAGCCTTGGTGTTTAGATCTGCATTAAGACTAAAGTATTACATATCTCCATTTCCTTCTGGATGGAATGAGCCCTTTTCTTTAGGAAATGTAACTTTGTGGTGCAGTGTAGGAACGCTTGCAGCTTCCAGAACTGTTATAAAGAACTTACTATTTCCTCCCAGCCCATTTAGGCTCAGCATAAGAAGCAGGCCAGTAACAGATACAAAAAGATGGTGGTTAGTTGACATAAAGCCACAAAAACATTTCATACCAGGTGTAGGGATTAAATCCTGTTCCTAGTCACAGTTATGCACACCTGCATTAAGATGACTACTGCTGCCTATGGTTTTCACACATTAAGTTCATCATCAAAAAGATGTACTGAATGGGAGTAAATAACGTGGCACGCTGTGTTTAAGCTTCATTGAGGACAGAGACCTCAGAAAGCTAGGAAAAAGATGTACAACAGTCGTGTATTTTCATTAATATCCAGAAAAAGCAAAACCATGTTACTTGTAATTGTTCAAAGCCAAGATAAAGCTACTGACCAAGCTATCTAATGCCAGTTGATCACACTCACAAGGAAGCTAACGTCTTAAAGTAGTTTCAGAGAAGTCCTCAAATCTTAGTGTGTTGCATGGGAAATAGTAATCATAAACCAAGTTGTTCTTACATTTGTTCATTACCTGGCTGTGACTTGCTTAAATTGGAATGGCAAATCGGAGAGCAAGAACTGTGGTTGCTGTGGGTTTGTAACTTGTCTGACCTTTGCAAGAAATAAGGTCTTTGTACGCTATGGAATCAGTTGGAAACGTATCAATCAAATGGATGATCCTAGCCCGCATGCATCATTACTCATTCGTCTGCTGCATGCTCAGCTGTGATAAAATAGTGTCAGAAATCTCTGAGACTGAAAATTGGGCATCTTTTCAATGAGTCTTTTAAAAGAGGGAGAAAATGGTCAGAATGGTTTCCGAAAAGTTAGGAAATCTTACAGGAAAAACCTGTAAAGAAACAGAAACCTTATTGTACTGAACTGCAGCAAACAAAAGGTTATCATAAAAATGACTCAAGATTTTAACTACTAATATGTAGTAATACTTAAATATGTAAATTGGAGTTAAATGTTACAGCTGGAAATACGTTGCTGTTTTTAGTGCTTCCGTGGCTTTTGCCCGTGCTGTCATTGCTGGCTTCCTTTGTGCATGCTTTCCACTAATGCCCCTTAAGATTCTTACTAAATTATCTATTTCAAAGAATAATAATTATATGAACGGTGTTGGATTATTCTTTGTCAGCTTTGCTCTGCCCAGCTATGGAAAGAGCCATAAAGACTTCACTAGTCATCTTCAGATTGGTTTATTCCTACAAATGCTGGGCTGGCTTAAAACTTCTAAAGTCAGGGAACGGTGCATACACACACCAGAAGATTTGGAATGCTCTGGTATCTTGTCCTTTTCTAATACCTAAATGATTGCTGTTGACCTGATGTAAACCAAGTTGTTTCCCTTCAGGTGGACATCTGTTACTCCTTACTGTCATTCTTCACATTTCTGTCCGCATGACCTCGACAGGAGCTGAGTGTAACTGAAACATGACAGCATATGCAATACAAAGCACTCAGAAGTACATTTCCAAAATGATTTTTTAGAGCAGAACTGGATTGTTACAGATCTGTTTGAGGGTTTTAATTTGACATTCACAGGTTTCCCTCTGTGTTAGTTACAGTCTGATTTGGGGAATAAACGTCTTCCAGTTCAGTGTTCAAGGCAAGGCTGGATGGGGTGTTGAGCAAGCTGGTCTACTACAGGGGTACTTTATTGAACTGCATCCTCTTGTGTTTGTTTTTTGTTAAAGCTGTGTTCTCCAACTTTAACCCAAGAGCAAAACGTGCATCATATTGATGTTATATTTTTATGTTAATATACGTAAGTATATAGTATTGTACCAAATACATTTTGAGAAACAAAGGTGCATCACAGTGGTCTGTCTAACTCCATATCCTTTCTCTTGGCTGTTAACATTACTTCTGTCTTCTCTGCTGGGAGATCTAGCACAGCCCTCGTAAGGGATGCTCATTCAGTAGCATACCTGGAGGGAGTGCTTTCCTCCCCAAAGGGTGCTCAGCCATTGGAGCAGGCTGCCCAGGGCAGTACTGGAATCACGGTCCCTTCAAGTGTTCACACAGTGTATAGATGAGGCCCTCAGTGCCATGGGTTAGTGGTAGCACTGGCAGTGCTAGGGAATGGTTGGAACTGATCTTGAATTTTGTGGTTCTGTGAAGCAGATTGTGTGTTACTTTATTGCCCATTTAATGTAACTGGCTATTATATACATAGACCATCTAACATGGTCTCAAATCTGTTGGGTTTTTGCTGGATGGAAGGGAGCAAGAGAAGATGAGGGGTTTTTGTTCTCTTTAGGTATTGTTAGGTATTCCAGTCAGTCCCATGAATACCACATCTAATGCAATAAGAGATGGTATTTGTTGCTTTTGATTCAGGTAGATTTTCCCTTTATCTTGTGGTGTGAGAGATGGGTGGAATTGTCATTACTGATAACTTTCTGTTCCTCTGGTTTAACCCCTAAATGCTCACATTTTTGATCTTCTGAACTTTATCAGAAAGCATTCTGTATCTTTAATTTCTCTTCTTAGAACACTTAGTGGTGGGTTTTCTTCCTATGCATCTTGACAGGAAATAACCACAAAATACTTTCTAATGCTTGATCAGTAAGTAATACAGTTAAACACTATCACAAAGTAGTGACGGATGTCCTGTTCCCTGGGGGGGGGGGGGGGGG